>JAVGWX010000013.1:62474656-62779656 GCA_036924085.1 Ariolimax columbianus | reverse complement strand
ATCACGTAAAATAAGCAGCTTAGAAAAAACGGTGGTTTCCTAATACATAATTAAGAATTTGAGATCAAGACTTATCCACACAAGAATATTTTTCTATCTTTCAAGACTCTGCCATTAGTTCTCTGCTTTTGGCTTAAATTTCGGAGACTTTCCTGTTTAATCCGTAGCTGCTTTGGTGCAAAGTTCAAAAGACGAATCTGCTGAAGACTTTTTGTTATGGCTTTTGTGAAGATCATCGTAAGAGTTCGTCGTTTGATTTTGTTATTTACTTTGTTCAGATCAATAGAACGAAAACGTTAGTGTGGTTATTAATTGAGCTGTTTTGTGAAAGTCTTGGCTATTATGTCAGATGAGTTCTTGCGATTTTGAGGGCAGTTAGGTTTTGTTCAGATTGTAAGATAATGTCGATGATGATGATGAGAGTAATGGTGGTGATGAGGATAATGATGGTGATGTGAGTATTGATGGTAATGGGAATATTGATGGTGTAGGGAATATTGATGGTGATGGGAATTTTGATGGTGATGGGAATATTGATGGTGATGGGAATAATGAAGATTGGACAGGGATATGGATAGTGATGGGAATAATGAAGATTGGACAGGGATATGGATGGTGATGGGAATAATGAAGATTGGACAGGGATATGGATGGTGATGGGAATAATGAAGATTGGACAGGGATATGGATGGTGATGGGAATAATGAAGATTGGACAGGGATATGGATGGTGATGGGAATAATGAAGATTGGACAGGGATATGGATGGTGATGGGAATAATGAGGATTGGACAGGGATATGGATGGTGATGGGAATAATGAAGATTGGACAGTTATATGGATGGTGATGGGAATAATGAAGATTGGACAGGGATATGGATGGTGATGGGAATAATGAAGATTGGACAGGGATATGGATGGTGATGGGAATAATGAAGATTGGACAGGGATATGGATGGTGATGGGAATAATGAAGATTGGACAGGGATATGGATGGTGATGGGAATAATGAAGATTGGACAGGGATATGGATGGTGATGGGAATAATGAAGATTGGACAGGGATATGGATGGTGATGGGAATAATGAAGATTGGACAGGGATATGGATGGTGATGGGAATAATGAAGATTGGACAGGGATATGGATGGTGATGGGAATAATGAAGAGGCTAAGGATAATTATAGTGATGGCAACAGTGCTAAACAATGTTGCATTATCCATCTGTGTAAGCTAATATTCGATAACACAAATGAACTTTTTAAATACCTGTTTAGAAGGCTCAGCAAAGTCTGTGCACAATCAGTTTCTTCTATTGAACTTGATCTAAAAATGACATTGAGCATCCAATCTATTCCTGAATGCATTAAATGAGCCTGCATCCACTATTTCGCATGGCAATGCATTACAAGCATTCACCACTTTTTGTCTCACAAATATTTCATAATATCTAATCTGGACCTTTCTTTAATTAATGTGTAGCTGTACTCTCGTGTTCTTGTAGTCGGCTGTGCCTTTAGAAACTTGTTATAGTCTAATTATTCTTTTCCGTTGATCATCTTATAAACTTGTATTAAGTCACCACGAATTCCTCTGATCATCTTATAAACTTGTATTAAGTCACCACGAATTCTTCTTTCTTGTAGACACTGTAGGACGGTTTTTCTGAATCTTTCCTCGTAACTGTAATTCTGGAATCCCACTATCAGCTTTGTCGCTCTTCTTTGAATTCTTTCTAGCATGTTTATATCCCCTCTATGATAAAAACTCCACACCTGTACATAGTACTCCAATGTAGGTCTAACTAAAGCTTTATGCAGTTCAACTATCACTTTATTTCTCTTATGTTTAATATTTTTTATATCATACCTAACATAGCATTTGCCTTTTTCACTCATACCTTTTCCCCAGATGACAGCATCCAGAAGGCAGCAACCAGCAAACAGCACAAATTGCAAAAATCAAACGTAGATAAGCCTGAAAAGGGGGGGGGGGGGTGGGGGGTGTGGGTAGGAGATCCGATTGAGAACATTTATCAGACATGAGTGTGTAAAACCAACGGGCAACAGGAACATCCGTATCATTATGGTTTGCAATTTGCTGAACGAAACATAGCCGAAATGATTATGCAAGAGGTTAAGTGATGCCGATTGATCATAACATAAAATAACATAACATTATATTACATATAATAACGTAACGTGAGGTAAAAACATAACGAAACGCAATATTACATAACATAACATAACATTACATATAATAACGTATCGAAAGGTAACAGAACGAAACGCAATGTTACATAATATAACATAACGCAGTGTTATATAACGTTACATAAAACAACAGAATATAACATAACATTACAGAATATAACATAACACAACATAACATAACCTTACATAACATAACATAGCATTACAGTTTGAGAATAGAAGTCCTTGAAATGTAGTTTCACAGAAGAATTTGTCGCAGTTCGGGGAAAGAGAAATACACAAAAAGCGATGTCCTGACGAGAAAAGGCATGGGTAGAAAACTTTTGACAGACATTACAATTAGACAAGTCAAATATTTTGGTTATATAAAAAGACAGGATACTTTATTGACAATAATACTGAAGGGGACGGTTGAAGATCGGCGGACAAGAGGCGGGCAGCGCTATAAGTGAGAGAGCAGGATACAAAAAATTAACTAACGTCAGTCTGACAGAGTATACCGTCAAGACACAAGCTGCTGAGGGTCTATTGCAGCCAACATTTGTTGCAGGACGGCACTTGAATTGAGTTGAAGTAACGAGATGAGAATTATCGATAATGGAAATACCAGATCTAGACATATCTCTCTTGACAAGATTCAATGATAAAATCTAGAGCTTAGTCAAATGTGTCTAATGTACAAAAGCCCTTACGGTGTCTCCTGTATAAACAAACTACCGGTTAAGCAATAAACATCAAGACATCCTCCGAGCCAGGATTTATTCAATCACCAAGCCGACTCATCAATCCGCTATTAAGAGCGAAGATAACCCAAGCCAAATGACGGAAGATTCAGAATCTGGTTGGCATCGAAATGCCAGAATATGTGGGCTATATTAAAGCAGTTACAAAATTCTGACGGTTTTTGTTGTTTATAATGTAAACAGTTCGCAGTATGCCACTTTGTCTTTGTAGCAAACACAAATATCCAAACTGTCTAATCGATCGTCATGTATAATTATAAAGCTTTATCTCGTCTCCTTTTCGTTCCATTCGAAGCATGGGACAACAACTACAGCTGGCAGTATTTACTTGAAGAATTATCAAGTAATTGACGCGCGTATTTGCAATGTTGATTTTTATAGCAACCCGTCTAACATGAAGTAACGCCCCTTATTGGAAAGGAAAGGAGAATCTCTATATCATAAAAAGCGAATAAGAGAGTTGTACATTGGGCTAGCAGCTTCAGAAAGGGAAACAAATTACTAAAGAATCCAGCACTGAAAAAGTAAGCATCACTTTCGTGCAGACTTTCTGAAGAAGATCAAGTGTAGTGGGGGTCAAATACTCCGGATGGAGTCTTTCAGTCAACAAACTCTTAGTTGGTTGGTTGGCTTGTTACTGATCCAGCGACCTATGGGCTCCTGCCCTTTGACCCAATGCCATATAGTGGCATCTGCAAGTGTTTGTAAGCTGTTGTTTAGTTCCGTACAAAGTGTTCCATTTGTCTGGTCTCTGAGGAAGCAGCTCTTTCCTAACACTGGCAAGCGCTGGACATTAAAAAAAGATGATGTTCAACAGTTTCATGTGTATGTCTGCACAGTATGGAGTATGTTTGGTTGGATTTTGTTTAAGTGGCTTTTAATTTGTATGTGTTGAGTGCGAAGTCGGAAAATGGTGCTTTGGTCTCTCCTTTTCAGGACGTTGATGTTGTCTTTGGGATTTGGCCAGTTTGTCTACCTTGTCATTGCAACAAACCTTTAAACAGAAACGTACTTCCCTTTGTCCAAGCACCACGTCATTCAGCGTTCATCCAGTGTTCAGCGACTTGAATTACCAGCGTGTCGCTCTCGTCACGTGTAACTGGAGGGTTGGAACAAATCATCAGATACTTTCATGTCGCGTATGTGCGTGGCATCCTGATTGCTGTCGTGCGCCTTTTGGCTGGTTGCCTCCGTCTTCAGCACCTTAAAGTTGCTTGGGCAGACTGTGGTCTTGCTCGAAAGGATGTTGATATGATGGACTTATGGACCCATTTTTCAAGTATCCCCGAAGAGAGTCAGTCCAGACTGTCTGTGTCACAGGATCGTCACGTCCTGCCAGAAACGTAGCATATACATGTGAGTGGGGTATCTCCTTACTCCCCTTTAGTATTCTCGGCTCCTCTGCAGTGATGGTACGCCTAGCATTCCCCGCCACCTGAGAGGTTGTCACAAAGGGGCAGAGGTGAGGTGCAATGTCCGCTGGCCTGCATCTCTTCTACGTCCATTGGGATGACTGATACCTTGTTATTGCAACAAACCCTTAACCAGATACTTACTTCCCTTGTCCAAGCACCACGTCATACAGCGTTTATACAGTGTTCAGCGATTTGAATTATCCTGCCGTTCGCCTTCAGTGTGTCGCTCTCGTCACATGTAACCGGAAGGTTCGAGCAAATCATCAAGATGACCTAGATCTTGAACCTCAATGCACTTGCATTTATCGCCGCCCAAGAATATCCATCTCTTCATGTTCCTCCTACATCGTGATACACCAGTTCGAAGTCTATTTATTGTGTTCCAAAGTGAGTTAGGGCAAGTGATGTCCAAGGGCAGGTTCTTCCAAAGTGAGTTAGGGCAAGTGATGTCCAAGGGCAGGTTCTTCCAAAGAGAGTTAGGGTAAGTGATGTCCAGGGGCAGGTTCTTCCAAAGTGAGTTAGGGTAAGTGATGTCCAAGGGCAGGTTCTTCCAAAGTGAGTTAGGGTAAGTGATGTCCAAGGGCAGGTTCTTCCAAAGTGAGTTAGGGTAAGTGATGTCCAGGGGCAGGTTCTTCCAAAGTGAGTTAGGGTAAGTGATGTCCAGGGGCAGGTTTTTCCAAAGTGAGTTAGGGTAAGTGATGTCCAGGGGCAGGTTCTTCCAAAGTGAGTTAGGGTAAGTGATATCCAAGGGCAGGTTCTTCCAAAGTGAGTTAGGTAAGTGATGTCCAGGGGCAGGTTCTTCCAAAGTGAGTTAGGGTAAGTGGTGTCCAAGGGCAGGTTCCTCCTGAAGGTCGATCCGTGGGTCCTGTAGCATTTCGTGCCATAATTCAGTACAACGACGTTCAGGTCTTGACTGTCTGTCTGGACTTTCTTGATTTAAGGAAATTATGCCTGGATCTGAGTCTTAGTGTCGTAGGAATGCCATGGTAGAAACATCAACTCATAAAGTCCTGCATAGCAGCACTATTAACTATAAACTAGTATTGACTCTGCAGACAGAAATATAATCTCCAAGGCCAGTGCTGTGCAACAGCGTATCGGATCGGAGGTGTCTTAGTGTTGAGACTAAACTCAAAGTCTTCCTAGCCGTAGTGGACCCCACCTTTCTGTATGCCAGTGAGACGGGGACTGTGTTTCTGTTTCTAAGGATCGACGTCACCGCGCTCCGGGCATACCCATAGGTGCTCAATCTCTCTCATGGTAGAAACATCAACTCATAAAGTCCTCCATAGTCCTGTATTGTTATTCCTTTGAAGGAGAATGGAACAAATCATGTACTGACCATTCTTGATGTTATCAACCCATGACTTTCTTTGTCCTCCTCGCTTCATTCCACCTTCAACTGTTCGCTGCAAGATTATTTTTTAGATGAAATCGTATCTTGTTTATGGAGTTTGAAAATCATGAACCGCCAAAAGACAACATAGAAGACAACGCAGATGAAGACATTTATGTTGTCCCCAAAACAAAAATGAATTCTTGGTAAAAATAAAAGTTGTTACCGAAAAACGTATTTTAAAAATATTTCTTGCTTTCATATGTACTATGTTGTTGTTGAATCAAGCAGCATCTGGGCTCTCACCCTTTAGCCCAACGCCATGTAATGTTATCAGTTGGTGTCTAGTGTCATACAAATTGTTTCATTTATCTGACTTCGGAGGAAGAGACATTTTTCTTCGATATTAACTATCACACAGCAGCCTGACCTTGAACCCTGAAGTTCACTGGAACACTGGTTGAGAAAACATGACAATCAAGTATTGTTTCTAAAGTTTTCTTTCAAACTCAACAGGCTCGGGATGGTAGTGTGAAAATATTTGTTGTTGAATTGTTTAGAAGCTTAACAGGCTTAATATGATTCAATGACCAAATAGCAAATGGTGACCCTGTAATTGCCGAATTGGAAACCTCATATTGCAGGAGTCTGGAATCAAACTGGAATCTGGAGGATAGGAACAGAAAAAGGAGTGTGTATAAACAGCAGGCTAGATGAACTGCCATCATCCTTAATCTGTGTGATCTGTTTACTTACTTACTTGCCCTGTCCTGGATATCAGGTCAGACAATGTCCAATGTTCCGTTACGTGGATTGGCTTTTTATTCACTCTCAACATGTCATCTCTATTGCCTGTTTCCAGAAGGTTTGGACAGATCATCAAGTGGTCTGAGTCTTGTGTTGCTCAAGAGTCGGATGTTTCCTTTTCCTCATGTTTCCTTATCCTCATGTTTCCTTATCTGCATGTTTCCTTATCCTCGTGTTTCCTTATCCTCATGTTTCCTTATCCGCATGTTTCCTTATCCTCATGTTTCCTTATCCTCGTGTTTCCTTATCCTCATGTTTCCTTATCCGCATGTTTCCTTATCCTCATGTTTCCTTATCCTCATGTTTCCTTATCCTCATGTTTCTTTATTCTCATCTGTTTAAGTTCTTCTTGCATCGTGATGTACTAGTTCGTAGTCGACTTAGAAACTTCCATATTGCGTAAGGCAAGTGGTTTCCAGGCGCAGGTTCCTTGAGCAGCTCGATTCATAAAAAAAAAAAAAAAAAATTTTTTTTTGGGGGGGGGGGGGGGGGGGGGGGGGGGGGGCTGTGTCAGTTCATTCAGTTTTTCAATGCGACGTTTTCAGAGACCAGCTGTTTTTTGGGCCGTTTTCAACTTGAAAAACATCGTCAACATTTCAGTCTTATGCTCTGCACCTGGGTCCAAACATAAGGTACCTTGCTGAAGGAGACTGAACATTTTTGAGTGTATTCAAAGAGCAGTGATGTCTATTCCCATGAAGATGACGTAACGCAGCATGGCTGGACATTTCAATGTCGCTATCCTTTTAGAGAAAGTCCTATTTTTTCTATTTCAGCCGTTTCATTTTGTCCAGTCTGATACAATTTTTGAATATTTCGGTTCCATTATAAGCAAAAATGGATTCTGCAGAGAAGAAGTCAGGGGGAGTAATGGAGATGGTAAGGTAAGAGTTAAATAAAATTAGATAAGCAAGGAAACAAAAACAATAATACAAATTACGAGGACATACATCTTCCACACCCTTCTTCTTCTTCTTCCTTGATCAACTGATGCCGTGCTTCTAGTCCAGTGAGGTTTACATCAACTGATGCTGTGCTTCTAGTCCGGTGAGGTTCACATCAACTGATGCCGTGCTTCTAGTCCAGTGAGGTTCACATCAACTGATGCTATGCTTCTAGTCCGGTGAGGTTCACATCAACTGATGCTATGCTTCTAGTCCGGTGAGGTTCACATCAACTGATGCTATGCTTCTAGTCCGGTGAGGTTTACATCAACTGATGCTATGCTTCTAGTCCGGTGAGGTTTACATCAACTGATGCTATGCTTCTAGTCCGGTGAGGTTTACATCAACTGATGCTATGCTTCTAGTCCGGTGAGGTTCACATCAACTGATGCTATGCTTCTAGTCCAGTGAGGTTCACATCAACTGATGCTATGCTTCTAGTCCGGTGAGGTTTACATCAACTGATGCTATGCTTCTAGTCCGATGAGGCTCACATCAAGTGATGCTGTGCTTCTAGTCTGGAGAGGTTCACCAAGGAGACTGTTTCAGGTCATCGTCGGTCCCCCACAGATTTTCAAGCATGTTCTCTCCCCCAAACCAGACTACCTTTCTTTGATCTACATAGGTAGGCCAGTTCTACAGAATATGATCAGCTTGGGTGCTCCTCAATCGCAGGTGGCAGTATCTCTGAGACCCATTCTGTGGAGATGGGCCTGGAGTCTTCAATGTTCCGTTTTGAGTCTGAAGATCGTATCTGCCCATCTATCACTTTCTGGATTGCAGTCTTTGTTCGTGTCTTTCCCTTCTGTCACATGGATCGTTTAATGAGTGTTTTTGCTTCTTTATATTTCTGTGAATGGCGATTCTGTGTGACACAACTTCCGGTTTTTGTAAGTCTACCTGCTTTCTGTTTCAAAGCTCCCACAGTGGGCCGGAATCCACTGTATGACTAGATCTGTTTTAAAGACAGCAAATCAATGTTATATTGTATCTGTGACAACCAACTTACGGATGCGAAACATGGACATCAGAAGAACACTAGAGAAGAAAAATACATTTTTTTATCTAAAACGGTACAGAAAAGTTCTCAGACTACAATTGAACCGGGAAAAGAAAAACTCAGGCATCCAAACAGAAAAGGTGCGGAACAATATTGACTGGACAACAACACCATTCTTAGACAACTAAAATAATAATAAAAATAATTATACTAATTTCCGTCCAAGCGGTAATGAAACAGCAGCTAGACATGTTGTGTTGCACCTCACAGGTGAGTGCGGAGATGGCTGTATATTCCGATTCTGGCACAGAAACGATTTCCATATATGCAACATGTAAGGTCAGATTTGGACATGGGAGTGTCAGTTGTTTTGTCTTTTCGCAAAGTACGTTTTCTCTGCACCACGGAGGCCCGGCGTTCCTCAGCAATGGAGGCGTCTCTGATGGTGGTACCACGCCATGCCCGGCGGTCCTGTGCCAGACACTCCCATAGTTGGCATCGATATTGAAGCGGGTCAGAGATACGCTGAGGGAGTTTTGTTTGCCCACTGGCCAGATGCAGGCCCTATTTCATCTCGCCATACATGAGTTGTGTGGGAGCGGGGGGTTTGTCTGGCATGCCCACGACGTGGCCGGCCCACCTAATCTGAGTCTTCTGCAGCAACGTGTGGATGATCAGCACTTTGGCTTTCGTGAGGATCTTGGTGTATGGTACCCTATCCTGCCACTGTATTCTCAACAATCCAAGGAGGTAGCCTGTGTGAAAGTGGTTTATTTTCCTAGCATGCCTGCTGTACACAGTCCCCGTCTCACTGGCATACAGAATGGTGTGGAGCACTACGGCTAGGTAGACTTTGAGTTTAGTATCAACACTAAGACACCTCCGATCCAAAACGCTGTTGCACAGCACTGGCCTTGGAGATTATGTCACAGCGTATCACAGGGGCAGCACTGGCTTTGGAGATTATGTCACAGCGTATCACATGGGCAGAACTGGCTTTGGAGATTATGTCACAGCGTATCACAAGGGCAGCATTGGCCTTGGAGATTATGTCACAGCGTATCACAGGGGCAGCACTGGCCTTGGAGATTATGTTGCTGTCCCTGGAGTCAATACTAGTTTCCCTGGAACTAGTGGTGCCAAGGTAAAGGAAGCTGTTTAATGATTGGAGTCTTCCAAACAAAACTAAAATAATTGGACCCCATCAAATGCCACAGAAGCCTAGACAAAAGATGCACTGGAAGTGTGGTACGTGGAAAACGAGGCAGATGCAGACCGCAAAGAAGATAGGAACATAACATCAAAGATGTTCTGAAGATGACGATGAAGACGATGTTCTGAAGATGACGATGAAGAAGATGTTCTGAAGATGACGATGAAGAAGATGTTCTGAAGATGACGATGAAGAAGATGTTCTGAAGATGACGATGAAGAAGATGTTCTGAAGATGACGATGAAGAAGATGTTCTGAAGATGACGATGAAGAAGATGTTCTGAAGATGACGATGAAGAAGATGTTCTGAAGATGACGATGAAGAAGATGTTCTGAAGATGACGATGAAGAAGATGTTCTGAAGATGACGATGAAGAAGATGTTCTGAAGATGACGATGAAGAAGATGTTCTGAAGATGACGATGAAGAAGATGTTCTGAAGATGACGATGAAGAAGATGTTCTGAAGATGACGATGAAGAAGATGTTCTGAAGATGACGATGAAGAAGATGTTCTGAAGATGACGATGAAGAAGATGTTCTGAAGATGACGATGAAGAAGATGTTCTGAAGATGACGATGAAGAAGATGTTCTGAAGATGACGATGAAGAAGATGTTCTGAAGATGACGATGAAGAAGATGTTCTGAAGATGACGATGAAGAAGATGTTCTGAAGATGACGATGAAGAAGATGTTCTGAAGATGACGATGAAGAAGATGTTCTGAAGATGACGATGAAGAAGATGTTCTGAAGATGACGATGAAGAAGATGTTCTGAAGATGACGATGAAGAAGATGTTCTGAAGATGACGATGAAGAAGATGTTCTGAAGATGACGATGAAGAAGATGTTCTGAAGATGACGATGAAGAAGATGTTCTGAAGATGACGATGAAGAAGATGTTCTGAAGATGACGATGAAGAAGATGTTCTGAAGATGACGATGAAGAAGATGTTCTGAAGATGACGATGAAGAAGATGTTCTGAAGATGACGATGAAGAAGATGTTCTGAAGATGACGATGAAGAAGATGTTCTGAAGATGACGATGAAGAAGATGTTCTGAAGATGACGATGAAGAAGATGTTCTGAAGATGACGATGAAGAAGATGTTCTGAAGATGACGATGAAGAAGATGTTCTGAAGATGACGATGAAGAAGATGTTCTGAAGATGACGATGAAGAAGATGTTCTGAAGATGACGATGAAGAAGATGTTCTGAAGATGACGATGAAGAAGATGTTCTGAAGATGACGATGAAGAAGATGTTCTGAAGATGACGATGAAGAAGATGTTCTGAAGATGACGATGAAGAAGATGTTCTGAAGATGACGATGAAGAAGATGTTCTGAAGATGACGATGAAGAAGATGTTCTGAAGATGACGATGAAGAAGATGTTCTGAAGATGACGATGAAGAAGATGTTCTGAAGATGACGATGAAGAAGATGTTCTGAAGATGACGATGAAGAAGATGTTCTGAAGATGACGATGAAGAAGATGTTCTGAAGATGACGATGAAGAAGATGTTCTGAAGATGACGATGAAGAAGATGTTCTGAAGATGACGATGAAGAAGATGTTCTGAAGATGACGATGAAGAAGATGTTCTGAAGATGACGATGAAGAAGATGTTCTGAAGATGACGATGAAGAAGATGTTCTGAAGATGACGATGAAGAAGATGTTCTGAAGATGACGATGAAGAAGATGTTCTGAAGATGACGATGAAGAAGATGTTCTGAAGATGACGATGAAGAAGATGTTCTGAAGATGACGATGAAGAAGATGTTCTGAAGATGACGATGAAGAAGATGTTCTGAAGATGACAGTTAAGAAGGCGGGAGATCTGACTAAAGATCGAGTCTTATAATCCGGTTGTAATGAAAGCGACGTTCTGAACGGTATATGCTACATGATGATGATGATGATGAGGACGCTGTTGATGAGGATGATGATGTCTGATAAAAATTGAAACTTTGACAATTGTCTGTTAAATTTGGTTTAAAAAAAATTATAATTCTTGAAAAGTTAAGACCTGGTACAAAGAAGACATTAACACTTCATCCCAGACTACAATGTTTGCTTTTGAGGCCACATTTTTTGTGTTTTTAGCTTTCCAGTCATAATTGGCAATCCGTTTAATAGCTGCCACTCAAATATTCACAATGGATTTGTTTGTTCAAAAGTCGCTTTTCTAATGCAGAAAAAAATGTGTATGCATTTGTACGAGGAGCGTTCAAGTTAAACCGGGACTTTTTTTTTATTTGGAATGAAATTTTTTTTTTTTTTTAGTAGTCAAAATTTTATTTATTTTTTGATATAACTAATCTGCAGATGCATTTATCCCAGGGTTTAAGTAATGCTTGAAAAGCTTCAGCGTAGAAAGATTTGTCAGTATGTTTGAACTAATACCAGGACAGTCTGTTTCCTCAGTGCTGAAATGCTGACCTCCCATAAATTATTTTAGGAGTCCAAACAGATGGAAATCGCTTGGAGCGAGATGTGGGCTGTAAGGTGGATGTGACAATACCTCCCAGCCGAGTTGTTGCACATAGAGCGGTGAGCCATATGAGGTCTAACATTATCTTGCAGAAGCAGGGCGAGATCATCACTTACGGGTGTACGGCCTTCCCTAAAACCTTTACACCATTCAAATGTCTTACTGTGGCTGAGTGTCTTACGGCCTTATTTTAATTGCAGTCTTTTGCAAATTTCTGTAGGTTTCACGTCTTCTTTCCCAAGAGACTTCATCACAACACGCTGTTCCATGCAAGGACTAACAGTGTTGTACGCCATTTATATTTATCTGTCACGTGACTGGCCCATGGAAAGTGGGCGACCTAGCAGTAATAGGACACAAATACCCCTAACTAACGTTAGTAGGTTCAGCATGATATCACCCATTCGAGTAGAACTAGAACCAAAAGTTCTGGTTTGATTTGAACGCCCTTTGTATCTTCAATTGTAACTGATGTTACGTTGTACTTTGAGCTACTGCAGACAGTTATAACCTGAAACACCTTTATATCTGTAGATCCTAGAACACTTTTATATCTGTAGATCCTGGAACACCTTTACATCTGTATATCCTGGAACACCTTTAATTCTGTAGATCATGGAACACCTTTATATCTGTAGATCCTGGAACACCTTTATATCTGTAGATCCTAGAACACCTTTATATCTGTAGATACTGGAACACCTTTATATCTGTAGATACTGGAACACCTTTATATCTGTAGATCATGGAACACCTTTATATCTGTAGATACTGGAACACCTTTATATCTGTAGATCCTGGAACACCTTTATATATGTAGATCCTGGAACACCTGTATATCTGAAGATCCTGGGACACCTTTATATCTGTAGATCCTGGAACACCTTTATATTTGTAGATCCTGGAACACCTTTATATCTGTAGATGTCTGTGTTCTTTATTTATGTCAATATACATATTTATGCATGATATATGATAGATGATATATACTCGGCGTGTTCAAATGAAACCGGACCTAACTGCGCCAGTTGAACAAAAGTACGATGCTCATGATGACGTACATTCTGATGTAAACAGCACATATCAACCGTCAAGTTTGCAAGATGTCATTATCCTCCGACTAATAGTTTCCTCAGCAGACCGTAAGAAACATGGCGGGTGGGATACGGAATCCGTCCAGAGTTGATCAGCGAGCGGTGATTCGGTTTCTAGTAGCTGAAAGATGTCGACCAGTTGACATTCATCGCAGAATACAGACAGTATACGGTGACAAAAGTGTGTCGCATACAACAGTGAAGAACTGGACAACGATGTTTAAAGAAGGACGTGAGTTAACGAAAGATCGTCCGATACCAGGTCAGACGCATATTGTTGCGTCAGAAGATGCCATCTCCTAAATTTATGCAACAATTCGGGTAGACCGTACCGCAGCTTACGTTCGCCACACTTTTTTGTCATCAAACACTGCCTGCATCATACGATGAATATCAACTGGTCGACATCCTTCAGCTGTTAGAAACTGAATCACCGCTCGCTGATCAACTCTGGACAGATTCCGTATCCCACCCGCCATGTTTTCATCGGTCTGCTGAGTTAACTATGAGTCGGAGGATAATGAAATCTTGTAAACTTGACGGTTGATATGTGCAGTTTACATCAGAGAGGACGTCTTCCTGCGCATCGTATGTATGTTCATTTAGTGCATAGGCCATTGACAACTTCCCACCAGCATACTCGGCCCACAGCTGCCCTTTCTGCCTCCATCAAGATGTAACCATTTAATTATAGTCCCGTCTCTCTCTCTCTCTTTTCCCCGAGGATTCCATGTAAGAGCCTGGCTGGCTATGTTGGGCGGCGCCTTCTGTAACGTATGTCCTGTCCCGTCCCATTATCTTTGCTTAATTTGTTGTTCCAGTGGATATTGTTGGCTCATTTCCTACATGTCTCCATTCCTCCCCATGTCCTGCCGCTTTTTGCCCATTATCTACTAACGAAGGACTGGAGTCTTTGTTGTCTGACCTTGGTCGTTTTCCATGTCTCCGTTTCATACAGCAGTACTGATTTGACACTTGCGTTAAATTTTCGAACTTTTGTATGAATTTAGATTTCTCAGGTCCGTCATATGCTGTTTAGTGTCAGGACTGCACCTGTTGACTTACAATTTCTAGTCTTTATATCTGCAGCTATACCTCCTGATGCGTCTCTTGTGCGCCCAAATAAGCAAAGGTATCCATTTCTTCCAAATGGTCTCCATCCAGCATGATCGGTCCTTGCTGATAGTGTGAAGCTTGGTTGTCTTCATGTTGATATTCAATCCTAATTTGGTTGATTGTTCTTTCGCCTAATCAAGTTTCTCTTGCATTTGGCCATGCCTGTGTGACAAAAGTACCAGATCATCAGCCTAGACCAGGTTCTCCAAGGGTGATAATAGTGTCCACTGAATACCAGATCTTTTTCCTTAGATTGATGTCTTCATTATTCAATCTAAAGCCAACAAGAACAGGAAAGGTGAGAGCATACATCTCTGTTCGCACCCAGAAGCTATCAGTCAGTGCTCCTTCGTGTACCACTCTACTGTGTATTTGTACATATTCCGGATGAAGGTTGTGTATGTCTCTGTTATTCCATAGTCTCAACAGTTGTTATAGAGTACTTTGATCCACACTGTTAAATGCATTTTCATAATCTTCACAATTTGGGTATACGGATAATTTCCATTCAATACTTTGTTCTACTAAGATGCGTAGCATATCTATATGATACGTGCATGAATTTCCCTGAAGAAATCCTCCCTGTTCCTCTCTGAATATTTTAAAGATGATTCTGTTGAATATCTTGCCTGGCACACACAGCGATGTAAACACCCCCCCCCCCCTATAATTGTTGCAATATGCCAGGTCCTCCTTCTTAGGCACTTTAATCAGAGGTCACTATTTCCATTCTGTTGGCACTCTCTCCACTCCCCATTAAGTTGGCTCTCTCTCCTCTCCCCATTATGTTGGCACTCTCTCCACTCCCCATTATGTTGACACTCTCTCCTCTCACCATTATGTTGGCACTCTCTCCACTCCCCATTAAGTTGGCACTCTCTAAACTCCCCATTAAGTTGGCACTCTCTCCTCTGCCCATTATGTTGGCACTCTCTCCACTCCCCATTAAGTTGGCTCTCTCTCCTCTGCCCATTAAGTTGGCACTCTCTCCTCTGCCCATTATGTTGGCACTCTCTCCACTCCCCATTAAGTTGGCACTCTCTCCTCTGCCCATTATGTTGGCACTCTCTCCACTCCCCATTAAGTTGGCACTCTCTCCTCTGCCCATTATGTTGGCACTCTCTCCACTCCCCATTAAGTTGGCACTCTCTAAACTCCCCATTAAGTTGGCACTCTCTCCTCTGCCCATTATGTTGGCACTCTCTCCACTCCCCATTAAGTTGGCACTCTCTCCTCTGCCCATTATGTTGGCACTCTCTCCACTCCCCATTAAGTTGGCACTCTCTCCTCTGCCCATTATGTTGGCACTCTCTCCACTCCCCATTAAGTTGGCACTCTCTAAACTCCCCATTAAGTTGGCACTCTCTCCTCTGCCCATTATGTTGGCACTCTCTCCACTCCCCATTAAGTTGGCACTCTCTCCTCTGCCCATTATGTTGGCACTCTCTCCACTCCCCATTAAGTTGGCACTCTCTCCTCTGCCCATTATGTTGGCACTCTCTCCACTCCCCATTAAGTTGGCACTCTCTCCTCTGCCCATTATGTTGGCACTCTCTCCACTCCCCATTAAGTTGGCACTCTCTAAACTCCCCATTAAGTTGGCACTCTCTCCTCTGCCCATTATGTTGGCACTCTCTCCACTCCCCATTAAGTTGGCACTCTCTCCTCTGCCCATTATGTTGGCACTCTCTCCTCTCACCATTATGTTGGCACTCTCTCCTCTGCCCATTATGTTGGCACTCTCTCCACTCCCCATTATGTTGGCACTCTCTCCTCTCACCATTATGTTGGCACTCTCTCCTCTCACCATTATGTTGGCACTCTCTCCTCTCACCATTATGTTGGCACTCTCTCCTCTGCCCATTATGTTGGCACTCTCTCCACTCCCCATTATGTTGGCACTCTCTCCTCTCACCATTATGTTGGCACTCTCTCCTCTGCCCATTATGTTGGCACTCTCTCCTCTGCACATATCTTCTTGAATAATCCTTACAATGTATCAGTGGCCTTATCTACATATGTCATTATGGCTTCAGCGGCTATTCCATCTGGTCCTTCTGCTTTCTTGAGTTTAGATAAGACCCTTTAGATTTCTATCTAACTTGATGGATTGGAGTCCAAGTTGAGGGTCTTCTCTGCTGGTGGGATGTTTGGTGCTTTTTGTGGATCTTAGTTTAGACTTTGTTTGAAATGCTTACTCTATCGTTTATGTTGTTCCTCTGATGATGTCAACTTCTGTCCTTCTCTTTCTTTGATTTTATTGTCTGTCTGAATAAATCTGTGTGTCTTTCTCTTTGTTAATGAGTAAAAATCTATCATATTTCCTCTCTCTGCTGCCTCTTGCACCAACTTGTCAATATATTCACTTTTCGTTGACATCACCTCTTTGTCTGTAACAGTATACTTACACTGTGCTTCTGCTTAGGTGATTCGGGCTCGACAATTGATCATAACTTTCTTTTTTGTCCGTTCTTCTATTTTATGTAACGTCTCTGTTGCGATCCATCCTTTGTGTTGAGTTCTCTTAAATCCTACAGTTTCTTTATATGTCTGATTCTCTTTAGCCTGGTCCATCATATTATTAATGTCCATATCTTCGCCCCCATGTAGCTATTATAGTACTTAATATATCTGTTACTAAGTTTCAAGCTACATTCTTCTATATACTCACATTTCGAAGTATTCAATACATCGAACAGAACAGAAACTAACTCGAAAATGGATTGAGTTGTGTGCCACCTTTTCTTAACAAATTTTCAAGAAAAAATAATTGCTTTAAAGTTTTCATTTGTCACATCCTCCAGAGAAGTAATACATCCATTGTATCGCTGATTATGAGTTTAGCTGGGCTTCCGAAAATTTAATTGGAAGGAGAGATATACATATTCCATCCACTGGCGTTAGAAGGCGGTGGATTAGAATCATCAAAGGGGCTGAATTGAATGCATTCACAATGTCTATCGTTTTTGCTGTATTGTACAAGAGTTGTGTCCCCTATTTGACATTGAAGACAAATAGATATACAATCAATCACACTACGTGATGAATTTTGAGTAAAAAACGGCGTTGTCTGCACTCTCTTGTTAGAAATGGCGGTGAACTGTGATCCTGTTTGTGTCATATTTGTGGCCAGTGCCTCTAACTCACAAATAGCTAAAATACTATTTGCTGGTTTGAACACGTAAAGGTACCGGCCAACGATAGGTTTGGTGCAATTTATTGTTTCAGTCAGATTTGGATTTATTTCAGCTTTTCGATAAAAACATTGTTGCCCGGGCCGCGTGGTAGGAAATCCTGGATGATTTACAGGATTGAAAGTTGATACATACACAAAAAACTCTTTGAGGCGTTCCGGATATGTGTTTCTGTTGATAATGATGACAGCGTGCATCCTGTAGGTTTTCAGAAAGTCCACTGCCCACCAAGTGTTCCTGTATAGAAATTGTTAAAAACATATAACCGTATACTTAGCTTACCTTAACTTAACTTAACTTTACATCGTTATACTGGTTTAGAAGACTCTGCAGAGTCTGTAAACAACAAGTTTCTTTACCATTTCCTTGCTCTTAAAACTATGAGCATCCAATCGTTTCTTAAATGCATTAATTGTCCCTGCCTCCGCTGCTTCCTGTGGCAATACATTCCAAGCATTCACCATCTCTGACTAAAAAATAGTATTTCCTAATATCTTCTTCTTCTTCTTCTTCGTTCGTTCTCAATCTCCCGCTACCAAACCCTGAAAGGGCTTAAGTAGTAGAATGTAGTCCATATAACGGAATGCGTTGTGTCATAGTTTACAGCTTGGCTGGGATATTTGCACCTTTCGGTACAACACATCCGACTTCAGCAAGCATTTTTTGAGTACCGGGTTAGCATTCCCTCTTCGATCCCTTCTCCTTAGCCAGTCTGCCCTGCTGCAGTCTGTTACCCAGGATCACCACGTGGAGGTGTAGAAGGGTCTTGGCAGCTATGGTTCGCAGGCCCTGACGCTAGCAGTCAGCTATGGGTCGCTGACCACTGCAGCATCTTGATCCCTTTCCTAATATCTAATCTGGACCTTTCTTTAGTTAATGTGTAGCTATGTCTTCTTGTTCTTGTAGGTGGTTGCATTTTGAAAAAAAACTTGATTCAGTCTAATTGATCCGTTTCTTTGATCATCTTATAAACCTGCATTGTCACCATGAATTCTACTCTGCTCTAGACACTCTAGACGGGGTTTTCCTAGTAACTGTAATTCTGGAATCCCACTATCATCTTTGTCGCTCTTTTTTGTATTCTTTCCAGCATGTTTATATCTCCTCTATAACAAGGACTTCACACCTATACACAGTACTCCAATCTAGGTCTAACTAATGCTTAATACAGTTTGACTATCACGTCCTTTCTCCTATGTTTAATTTTCATTCTATCATACCTAACATTGCATTTGCCCTTTTCACTGCTACCTGAACTTGCTCACTCACTTTACCTGTATGATCTATTATAACCCCCAGGTCCCTTTGCTTTTCTATCATTCTAAACTATGAAAGACGATGCAATATTTAAGTGAGACATTAAGGGGACCAGTGATAACGCGGTAAGATAGTCTTTCGGCCGAAATTGGACATAGTAAAAATCAAAACCTGTTTATAAACATAAACAAAGCAAAGATAATGACCACCGACAAAACACAATATCAACATACATTTACAGTAGATGGTGAGGAAATCGATCAGGTCACGCGTTTCTGGGCTCCAGAATTGACAAGAATGGCGACTGCTCGAAAGAAAGAAGAATACTAGCCATAACAAAGCAGAGGCCGAACAGCCTGAAGAAATTATGGCAGAGCATCAACAAAACGACAAAAGTGTAAATCTTTAGAGCCTGTGTTTTTCCTGTGGCAGAATTTGGCCGCGAATCATGGACGATTACCAAAACTTCTAGAGAAAGAATCGAATCCTTCGAGTCAAGATGTGATAGAAAGATACCCAGAATACCATGGACGGAGAAAAAGACAAATGTAGACATTCGGCAAGAGTTGAACCTAGAGAATAACTGGTTTATCAATTCAATTTTGGCCAGGAAATTGTAATACTTTCATCACATCAAGAGACACAATGGTCTCCAGAGAACAGTAATGGACGGTATGGTACCAGACAAAAGAGGAAGGGGTATATCAAGAAGACGATGGCACCAAGATATCCAGAAATGCCTGAGTATGACTGTGGCGGAGGCTGGGGTTTTGGCAAGAGAACGAGTTTCTTTCAGACAGACTGTGATGGGAGCAACGTTCTATCAAGGACATGCTACATGATGATGATGTTCTGCAACCCCTGGACAAGAGACATAGACGTAGACCACAAAACAATAAACATCAACACATGAAAATTAGGGGAAAAAAAATGGATAAAAAAGCATATACTATACTAAGAAATGTTATAATAATTAATACTCTAATACCTAATTAATATTTCACCAAATTAAAACGTTAGTTAATTAATATCTTGGTTCTTAGTTCTTAGTTCTTAGTCTTAGTTCTTAGTCGACCTGTAGTTCTACTGTAGCAGATGTCCCTGTGCAGGTTTCAGCTCTGGTATGAGCTGGATGTAGCAGGAAGAAGGGCTTCCTGCTTAGCGGACTAGGCTCGAGCAGCTTCATACTCCGCTGCGTTGGAACAAGCGCTTACGGAGGGTGGTTAACCGATGTGCGAGCTCATCTTAATAGACTCAAACACTATAGCAAAGTAGACAACCGCCTGTTAGGCTCCATTTATGATGTTCTAAACAAACTACCTAACCATGGCTGGTGTTATGCCATGTCACACAGTTAGTCGCCTCTTACGATATAATCTCTGTCAGGCAGTGGTGCTATTCTTGTCCTTGTCATACACTATGACCCCGACAGACCACTCGGGCATAATTAATTAAATATTCTGAATAATTAATACTTCACTTAATTAATATACTCTGCTTAACAATTACTTTACTAAATTAACATTTTAAATAATTAATTCTCTTACAAAATTATAATTTACTAAATTCATTATGAACTTAATTAATATGTAATCTAATTTATTCTTTATTTAATTAATATTTTATTTATGTAATGCACTTCCTAGATGTACATTAGGGAGCCGCGTACATATGTACATAATGTACAGATGTACATAAGCTCGCTGTCTTCGCATCTGAGTGGTCCTGGGTACATTCCCTAGTTGAGGCGAAAATGGTTTATCATACCGCCCCTTCCAGGTCGACCGAGCCTTAAATGGGTACCGGTTTAATCAGGGTAGAAATAGTGGAGAAGGAGAGGAGATGGCTACCGTCCTCATATAGTCGAGCCTTTGAAATGGGAGATCGCTAACATCTCACTCGCCTACTGCAGTAAAGCTATGGGTTACTTTACTTTTTTAGATGCACAGGTCACATAGTTAAAACGTTACTTATTATATATATATATATTCTGCTTAGTTAATGCTGAACATAATTAATATATTCTGCTTAATTAAAGTTTTACTTAATTTATTTTTCACTTAAATAATTCTTAACTTAACTAGTAAAAACTTGCTTAACTAATAATTTACTTAATTACGATTTTACTTAAATGACACTTCACTTAATTAATATATTTAATTTTGTTTAATTAATCAATACTTTAATTAATTAACACTTCACTTAACATAATTCAGTTTAATTAATATTGAGCTTAATTAATATTTCACATTCAATAATATGTTGTTAACTATTATTCTGCTTAATTAATATTTTACTTAATTAATACTTTACTCAATTCATACTTTACTTAATTAATGTTTCATTTAATGAATGCTTAACACATATTTTATAAAAAATATATACTCAAATTTTACTTTTATTATTTACTTTAATTAACCTTTTACTAAATTAATACTGTACTGAGTTAATAATTTTTTAAAACTTTGCTAAATTTATAACTTCACTTAACGAATACTTTGCTTAATGTGTTACTTAATGATTTACTTACTCAATACTTCAGTTAATTAATTTGTTATTACTTAAGTATCACTTTACTTTATTGATATGATATTAAATTAATACTTCACTTAACTGATATTGTAATTATGAAATATTTAGCTAAATCAAATTCCAGTTAATAGATATTTTAGTTAAAGAAATAATTTATATAATTATGTTTACTTATATCCCCTGCTATCCGCCGGCGTCCTTGTGTAGGAAAAGGACAAGAATAGCACCACTGCCACACAGAGAGCATGTCGTATGAATCGACTGTGTGACACGGTATAACACCGGCCTTGGTTAGATGGTTTGTTTAGAGCAGCATATATGGCGCTTAACAGGCTGCGGGTCTACATTGCTCTAGTGTTTGAGTCTATAAACCACTCTCTACGGAACTTGTCCCAGCGCAGCGGAGTAATAAGCTGCCCGAGCCTAGTTCGCTGAGCAGGAAATCCACAACCCGTCTACATGCAGCTCATGCCAGAGCTGGGACCTGCACAGAGGCATCTGCCCTGTAGAACTACAGGTCGGCAATAGTCTTAACTTAATATTTTACTAAATTAATAATCTTCTGAATTATTTTACTTCATTGATATTTCAATTAAAATAAATATACGTTCATGAAAAAAGATCAATTCACTAGAGCGACACTTGATGACAATGGATATACTTTTTTGCTCCAAATGGCTTGACTTCGTTCGTTCTCAATCTCCCGCTACCAAAACCTGAAAGGGCTTAAGTAGCAGAATGTAGTCCATAGAACGGAATGCGTTGTGTCGTAGTTTACAGCTTGACTGCGATATTTGCACCTTTCGGTCAACACATCCAACTTCAGCAAGCATTTTTTAGTACCGGGTTAGCATTCTCTCTTTGATCCCTTCTCCTTAACCAGTCTGCCCTGCTGCAGCCTGTTATCCAGGATCACCGGGTGGAGGTGTAGAAGGGTTTTGGCAGTTCTGGTTTGCTGGCCCTGACGCTAGCAGTCAGCTAGGGGTCGTTGACCACTGCAGCTCATGCGCTGCTCAGCATCTTGATCCCCTTGCTCCAAATGAAGCTTGTTTCTTTCAGGAAGACTGTACCATAACATTTGAAGTGGTTTCTTTAATAGTAATAATTTCACTTCACATTTTGATACTGCTAGTCCGATGTACAACCCTCTTTAGTATTTTTATCACATGCTTGGGTGGTTACATTGATGGTATTCGTAAGAACCCCGGTCCACATACGATATACAAGGACCGTGTAGCCAAGTCAACAGAAGCTGGTTCACTATATTGGGATTACAGCGTGCCAGTGTTTCGTGTTCACGGACAGACCGTATAAAAAAAACATTTTTTTAAAACAACCCACCCAAACCATGGTTAGTGCCTGATACGACTCCTCTTCCTGTCGACCCAGCTGTAAATAGGTACCTGAAGTTGGAGCTGGGCAAGGTAAAAGCAGCAAAGATTGGAACTGGCAACTCCACCTCACATAGGCTGCGTCTTAGAACACGCAGTTATCTTCATCCCTGACGGCAGTTGTTGCCATGGAACTAACCTTTACTACATACTTATCGACTGAGTGAATCCCTTGACCTCTTAGCGAGGAGGAATGAATAGGACTACTGGATCTCTATGTATGCCGTTTGAGGTAAGAACAGAGAGTTGCGCATGGAGCTAGCAGCTTGGTCGTGGGAAACACTTTTTGCACATAAACCACCACTGCACGAAGCCCACATCAGGCTTCCTAAAGGAGGCTAGCTGCATTTGGTACCGAATATTCCGGCTCTGGTTGATGAGACAATACAGTAAAGGAGCTAACTTCAGCCAGTGATTCATAGTGTTTCATCAGGTTCATCGAGTCACAGTTGGCCAAAACCTTATCCCGCCTCCAGGCGGGTGGCTCTGGAAACAGGCTGCACTAGTGCAGTCTGGCTAAGAGAGTAGGAATTGAAGGCAACCCTGGTTCCCCAAAAAAGGAAGATGAAATCGGATGTGTTAGTTCGAAAGGCACAAATATCGTAGCGTCGTTGTAAATTGTTATACAACGTCCTGTTAGGACGAACACAGAAGAAGACAAAAGAAAAGAAGAAGATAATGATGATAAAGAAGAAGGAGAGGAGGAAGTAGAAGAATAGGATGATAGGAAGAAGACGAATGAGGAAGAGAACGAGAAGAAAAAGAAGAAGAAGGAGGAGAAGTAGACGAGGAAGAAATCGAAGAGAAAAAGGTGATGATGAAGAAAAAGAAGAAGAAAAAGATGGAGGAGGAAGTAGAGAAGAAGAAAAAGAAGAAAAGAGACAATAAAAAGAAAAAGATTAAGAAGAATACAAAGAAGAAGGAGGAGGGGAGTATTAATGATACGAAGAAGAAGAATCTGAAGTAGAAAAATAATAAGGATATACATATGATGAACAAGGAGAAGAAGTAGAAAAAGAAGACGAAGAAGAAGAAGAAGAAGAAGAAGAAGAAGAAGAATGAGGAGGAGAAGAAGAAGAAGAAGAAGAAGAAGAAGAAGAAAAAGAAGAAGAAGAAAAAGAAGAAGAAGAAGAAGGAGAAGAAGAAGAAGGAGAAGAAGAAGAAGAAGAAGACGAAGCAGAAGAAGAAGAAGAAGGAGAAGAAGCAGAAGAAGAAGAAGAAGAAAAAGAAGAAGAAGAAGAAGAAGGAGAAGAAGAAGAAGGAGAAGAAGAAGAAGAAGAAGACGAAGAAGAAGAAGAAAAAAAAGAAGAAGAAGAAGAAAAAGAAGAAGACGAAAAAGAAGAAGAAGAAAAAGAAGAAGAAGAAGAAGAATGAGGAGGAGAAGAAGAAGAAGAAGAAGAAGAAGAAGAAGAAGAAGAAGAAGAAGAAGAAGAAGAAGAAGAAGAAGAAGAAGAAAAAGAAGAAGAAGAAGAAGAAGAAAAAAAAAAGAAGAAGAAGAAGAAAAAGAAGAAGACGAAAAAGAAGAAGGAGAAGAAGAAGAAGGAGAAGAAGAAGAAGAAGAAGACGAAGAAGAAGAAGAAAAAAAAGAAGAAGAAGAAGAACAAGAAGAAGACGAAAAAGAAGAAGAAGAAAAAGAAGAAGAAGAAGAAGAATGAGGAGGAGAAGAAGAAGAAGAAGAAGAAGAAGAAGAAGAAGACGAAGAAGAAGAAGAAGAAGAAGAAGAAGACGAATCCTGCTGGAGTGAATAAAGAAGACAAGAAGACTACAATAACAAGTCATACGTTGTTGTGATGGTATGGGTGCAGCCATATTGAGGCATATTTGTTTGTCCGTCCACCGCCACTGCCGCATGCGCTTGACCTTCCGACATATACGTGTCAATTTGTTGCGCTGGCTTGCCTCTGGCCACGTTGACGTAAGAACCAGTCAGTCGTACCACCAACATCAGAACCATCAGCGCAGGCCCAGCATTCATTTCCACAAGAAAGAAACTTCGGAACATCGTCCAAACGAGAGACATCTCTGTGCTTTGTGAGCTGTTTTGCTTGGGAACTGCAGGGGAAATCGTTCTTTATTACTCAAACCATGAACATTTTCAACGCGAACTTCATGTATATGAACTAATGTAGGATAAAGATAGTTGGGTAGTGTTTCTGTTGACTTGACATAGAAGTTTTCCTGAAATGATAAAAGAAAGGAATTAATATGTTATTGTTAAGTTGGGCTTTCAGATTGTTTCATGAATGCTGTTTGTTTTCGGTTGTTTGTTTGTTGAATTCTCACAACGAATAGCTTTACTGGTTTCTGCGCCCTGAGTAGGGAGTTATATGGTGAGTTGCAGTAGTTTTTCTGACACCCTGAGTGTGCTGATTTGCATGGCTTTATCTTTGCATTGTTCGCTGCAACAGGGAGTGGAGGGTTCGGGGTAGAGTGGGGGGAGGGGCGTTGCTGTAGTCAATAGGTAAGGCACTCGCCTCTCATTGCGATGAACTGAAACGGTGGGCGGTCGAATTAAAATTTCAAGCGACCCCTTGTCTGATTGAAAGTAAGACCAGATTACTTGTGTCCTGAGTTACATCCAGTGGTCTCGACAGATAGTCTTGCCACTGGTTCTAGGCAACTGGGGACAAGAGAATGAGGTCTTCCACGCCCTAATCCAAATACAGCGGAAGTTACATCATCCAGACAAAACCGTCTGACGATGTTGATATCATCGCCTATGATGGGCAACTAACTAACTAACTAACTGGCTAACTAACTAACTAACTAACTAACTGGCTAACTAACTGGCTAACTAACTAACTAACTAACTGGCTAACTAACTGGCTAACTAACTAACTAACTAACTGGCTAACTGGTTAACTAACTAGCTAACCAACTAACTAACTGGCTAACTAACTAACTGGCTAACTAACTAACTAACTGGCTAACTAACTAACTGGCTAACTAACTGGCTAACTAACTAACTAACTAACTAACTGGCTAACTGGTTAACTAACTAGCTAACTAACTAACTAACTGGTTAACTAACTAACTGGCTAACTAATTAACTAACTGGCTAACTAACTAACTAACTGGCTAACTAACTAACTAACTGGCTAACTAACTAACTAACTAGCTGACTGGCTAACTAACTAATTAGCTAACTAACTGACTGACTAACTAACTAACTTACTAACTAACTAACTGGCTAACTAACTAACTAACTGGCTAACTAACTAACTAACTGGCTAACTAACTAACTAACTGACTAACTGGCTAACTAATTAACTAACTGAATGATTGATCAAATAACTGACTGACTGATTGACCAAAAAATTGACTGATTAACTGACTGACGAACTATTGAACTAACTAACTGACTGATTGAGCGACTGATTGACCGACTGAATGACTAATTGATCAACTGACTAACTGACAGACTGATTGACCAACTGACTTACTGAGTGATTGACATACCAACTGACTAACCGACTGATTGAAAAACTAACTGACTGATTGGCCTATTAACTGACTGACTACCTAACTTAACTTACTCACGGAATGATTAACCAACAGACTGACCAAATAACTGACTGATTAAATCATTGACCAACCAACTAACTGACTGAATTATTGACCAACTGACTAACTGACTGAATGATTGACCAACTGACTAACTGACTCAATGATTGACCAACCAACTGACTGATTGACAGAATGACTGACCCACTACCTAACTGATTGAATGATTGACCAACCAACTGATTAACTAACTACCTAAACAACTGACTAACTGAGTTATTGACCCACTAACTGACTAACTGAATGAATGATAAACTAACTGACTGACTGAAAGATTGACCAACCGACTGACTAACTGAATGGCTTGGCTTCGTTCGTTCTCAATGTCCTTCTACCAAACCCTGAAAGGGCTTAAGTAGCAGAATGTAGTCTAGAGAACGGAATGCGTTGTGTCGTAGTTTACAGCTTGACTGCGATATTTGCACCTTTCGGTCTAACATATCCGACTTCAGCAAGAATTTTTTGAGTACCAGGTTAGCATTCCCTCTTCTATCCCTTCTCCTTAGCCAGTCTGCCCTGCTGTAGCCTGTTATCCAGGATCACCGTGTGGAGGTGTAGAAGGGTCTTGGCAGCTCTGGTTCGCTGACCCTGACGCTAGCAGTCAGCTATGGGTCGCTGACCACTGCAGCTCATGCGCTTCTCAGCATCTTGATCCCGAATAACTGAATGATGGACTAAGCAACTGACTGACTGAATGATTGACCAACCAATTAACTGACTGAAAGATTGACCAACTGAATTACTGACTGAATGATTGACCAACTAACTGACTGATTGACGGAATGATTGACCGACCGAATGACTTACTGAATAGTTGACAAACTATAGACTAAAAAAATCTTTCCTAATATCTAATCTGGAACTTTCTTTAATTAATTTGTAACTGTGTCCTCTTGTTCTTGTAGGTGGTTATATTTTGAAAAACTTGTTTTAGTCTAATTTATCCATTCCTCTGATTATCTTATAAACCTGTATTAAGTCACCACGAATTCTTCTCTTCTATATACTTTCGGCCAGTTTTTCGGAGTCTTTTCTCATTACCGTAATTCCGGAATCTCACTATCAGACACTGATTCGACTTTGTAAGCCAGTTAAATGTTGCGGTGGAAGGCATTAACCCCTGAATTTGGCAACATGAGCATTTGAAGAATGGATTTGGTAGACTATGCGGATGAATCCCCCTAGCCGGCGCTGAAGACGGAACAGTGAAGGAACAAGCATCAGCAAGCCAGTCATAGATAAGTGCATGCATCAGGACCAGCGACCATAAACTCTATTCCACCTCCAAGTGGGAATATTGATAGTCAATATACTTCATGTAATCAAACGATTATATGACCATAACTCGTGAAGGGAACGACATAGCGGCTGGTTTGAAATAGTTAAGTTGATTTATAAATCGACAATAAACTGTTTATTTACATTTCAGCTCGAAATGTCGTTTCGTTCTGGCGTCTTCAGACATATGAATATGCAAACACACTTTCAGAAATATTGTATGCAAGTAGATAAACATTCTAGTAAGGAAAACCAAGTTAGTAACTTTTTTCCTATATTTTTATAAACCACTATTAGCATGCATGTAAGGGAAAACAGAAGAGTTTGATCTCATAGAAGATATAAATTAAAGGATTTGCAAAAAATATGCATTGTCCGTAAACCAGTTATACGTGAATTGGATATCACAACAAGGTAACTGGTTTTATTTAGTAAATCATCTATAGTGACACACTAGCACAATCTGTTCTACCGAAGACCGATGTGTCGGACCGAAAGGTGCAAATATCGCAGTCAAGCTGTAAACTAGTGACACAACGCATTCCGTTCTCCTGACTACATCCTGCAACTTGCACAAGCCCTGTTCTGGGGTTGGTGGCAGGAGATTGAGAACGAACGCAAAAGAAGAAGAAGAAGAAGAAGAAGAAGAAGAAGAAGCAGAAGAAGAAGAAGAAAAAGAAGAAGAAGAAGAAGAAGAAGCAGCAGAAGAAGAAGAAGAAGCACAATCTGTAGAACGCTTCAGATTCCTAGACGAATGTTGGATGATATTAATGTGTATGCTTAGACCATACACGCCAACTCTGTACACTGGTTTTCATCTCTTTTAAACATGCTGAGACCCATCTACGATAATTCAACTGATAACTTACCTCCAATTGACATGCTTACCGTATCCCACTTTAGGCAAGGTATCCCTGAAGCACCCGCACTAACTTACAAACAAGAGGTCGACTGCTTCCAGAAGCTACAAGAAATACAGCGTCTTGGACATCTGGCTTTTGACCAAATAATCTGACGTGATGGTCTAGGTTATATAAATCAATAGCAGCCATCAGGCAAGCTCTCAAGTTCCCGATGTCAAGAAATCTCCCCCTTATTTCTAGTAATTAAACATTGGAAGTAATTGATTTGAGTTGTCTGTACGACGCAAACGAGGCATGAAAGCTGCATGTGGTTTTGTCTGGCTCTAAAGTCAGTGAACCGTTTGCTTCCGTTCAAGTGTGCAGATATAGAAGATACAATCGGCAGCCTTTGGCATAGCAGATTGAGAGTCTGTGTATTGTTGTAAGAGGACCAGGGTTCTGTCCTTTAGTCAAAAAATTGGTTTCGTGAAATGAAATTACACCAAATAGTTGCTATGGTCCAAAATAAGGAGAAAATAGTAAAACTGTGACCCTACCAAGTAAGATGAAAGACGTCCATGTAGAAACAGGTATTATTAGAGTGAATCTAAAGTAAAAATGGAACTCAATCATCCAAGATGGATGGTGTTCTTTCTCTGTCTGTGTCGTCATTCTTGTTGTTGTTAATATTGTTGTTGTTATTGTTGGTGGTGTTATTGTTGTTGGTGGTGTTATTATTGTGGTTGGTGGTGTTGTTGGTGTTATTGTTGGTGTTATTGTTGTAGGTGTTGTTGTTATTGTTATTGTTGTTGTTGGTGTTATTGTTGTTGGTGTTGTTGTTGGTGTTATTGTTGTTCTTGTCGCTGTTGTTGGTGTTATTGTTGTTGTTCGTGTTATTGTTGTTGGTGTTAATATTGTTGATATTATTGTTGTCCTTGTTGTTATTGTTGATTTTGTTCTTGTTGTCGTTATTGGTGTTGTTGTCATTGTTGGTATTATTCTTGTTGTCGTTGTTGATATTGTTGTTCTTGGTGTTGTTGTTGGTATTGCAGTTGTTGGTGTTGTTGTTGGTATTGTTGTTGGTGTTGTTGTTGTTGGTGTTATTGTTGGTATTGTTGTTGTTGGTGTTGTTGTTGTTGGTGTTGTTGTTGGTATTATTCTTGTTATAGTTGTTGTTATTATTCTTGTTGTCGTTGTTGATATTGTTCTTGTTGTTGTTGGTGTTGATGTTGTTGGTATTGTTGTTGTTGTTGGTGTTGTTGTTGGTATTGTTGTTGTTGGTGTTGTTGTTGTCGTTTTTGGTATTGTTGTTGTTGGTATTGTTGTTGTTCTTGTAAGTATTGTTATTGTCGTTCTTGGTATTATTGTTGTCGTTGTTGGTGTTGTTGTTGTCGTTGTTGGTGTTGTTGCTGTTGTTGTTGTTTGTGTTGTTGTTGGTATTGTTGTTGACGTTGTTGGTGTTGTTGTCGTTGTTGTTATTGTTTTTGTTGTTGTAGGTGTTGTTGTTGTCGTTGTTGGTATTATTGTTGCCGTTGTTGTTGTTATTGTTGTAGTTATTCTTGTCGTTGTATTCGTTGTTATTGTTGTCGTTATTGTTGTTGTTATTGTTGTCATTATTGTTGTTATTGTTGTTGTTATTGTTGTAGTTATTGTTGTCGTTGTTTGTTTTATTATTGTTGTCATTGTTGTTGTTCTGTTGTTGTTATTGTTGTCGTTGTTGTTATTGTTGTTATTGTTGTCATTGTTGTTATTAATGATGTCGTTGCTGTTGTTGTTATTGTTGTTATTGCTGTTGTTGTTGTTATTGTTGGTGTCGTTGTTGTTATTGTTGTTGTTTTTTGTTCTTAGTCTTATTGTTATTATAGGTGTTGTTGTTATTGTTGTTATTAACGTTGTTGTTTTTGTTGCTAGTGTTATTGTTATTATTGGTGCTATTATTAATGTTGTCATTGTTTGTTATTGTTATTGCCATCGCTGTATTTATTATTACTGCTGTTGTTGCTGTTCCAAGCTACTAGTGCTGAGCCAAGATAGCTCTTGACGACGTTTCTTCGCAGCAGGTTACAGTTACTTCCGTCTTACATCTAAAGTCGTACTCGAGAAGGTGGGCCCGTGTAAAACTATCTGTAGTGCAATATCAGGCTCTATAGAAACGTTGCAACTGTGCTAGTCCCAGTAATGACCTCTGCTTTGAGGGCCAGATTGCTGGGACTCAGCCTGTTCCATTCACATGAACGAGGATTTTAGGCGGTGGTCTTGATCAACAGATCCTGACACTGATTACTTCTTTTCTCCCAAGGTGCTCATTCAAGAGGGACAGTGACCCGATCCAGAGAAAATCATAAGAAATCTGACGTCTTCTACAATAATAAAGAAAACAGCAAAGATGTAGCGTGTATTTATTTCATGATCAAACTATTTAACATCGACACGTTTAGCAAACAGTTTATCATGGTTGGAAGTGAGGCATTGGAAGAGGTGAACATCTTCACATGTTTCGAGAGCGGTGTTTCTATTTATGGTGGCACAGATCCAGATGCAATGGCTAGAAATGGAAAGGCAGGGACATCATTCGTGTTACTGAATAATATGATGAAATCCAGAGAAATAAGGACTAATACCAAGTTTAGATTGTCTAATTCCAGTGTCCTGTCAGTTCTCCTGTCTGGAGCAGAAAAGTGGAGAACGACAAAGACAATAGATAGCAAAGTCCAGTCGTTCGCCAATAAAGGTCTACGATACGATAATTGGTATAGACTAATGGGACTAGTAAAATGAAGTAAAGAAACCCATAGCATTAATACCGTAGGGATGTGAGGTGTTACATTTCACATTTCAAAGGCTCGGATATTTGAGGGCGGTAGCCATCTCCCTTCCCTTGTCGATTTTACTTCCGGGACTGAACCGGTACCCATTTAAGGCTGGGTCGACCCGGGATCCATTGCGGTCTGAAAAAAACATTTCCGTCTCAACTGAGGAATGAGCCCAGGACCACTCAGATGCGACGCCAGCGAGCTAACTACTGCGCAACGGGGCTCCTATGGGACTTGACGTAAAGTGAAGGCGTTTGCGATAGATAAGCCACACATAACGAAAGCCAGCTGATAGCATTACAAGGCAGTCCCTGTTCTGGAATCCCCAGGACAAGAGAAGTAGGGGCAGACTTAAATACCCGTGAAGAAATGAAGTCGAGGCAAAACTAAAATCGGTGGGGAAAGGCGATGGTGGTTGGAAAGCGGGGTTTTTGGTACGAGGAGCTGAAAAATATGGCGTGTGGCAGGACCACTAGCCAAGTATCTTCTTCTTCTTCTTCTTCATTCGTTCTCAATCTCCCGCTACCAAACCCTGAAAGGGCTTAAGTAGCAGAATGTAGTCCAGAGAACAGAATGCGTTGTGTCGTAGTTTACAGCTTGACTACGATATTTGCACCTTTTGGTCCAACACATCCGACTTCAGCAAGCATTTTTTGAATACCGGATTAGCATTCCCTCTTCGATCTCTTCTCCTTAGCCAGTCTGCCCTGCTGCAGTCTGTTATCCAGGATCACCGCGTGGAGGTGTAAAAGGGTCTTGGCAGCTATGGGTCGCTGACCAGTGCAAGTATCTGGTTAAGGACCACTGCACTGCAGAAAGCTGAAGGCTTTTTTATTGACAGATTGATACACTGTTATGGGGACGGTGTGGGCAAGTGCTTAAGTGACATGGCTCACAACCAGAAGGTGCTGGGTTCGATCCTCATCACAGCAGCGGCCGTTACCCCAGGGAAGCAAGCCCTTAGAAAATGCAGGGGGAAGCAGACCCTAAAATGAATGATGTAGTCGGATGCACTGGGTCGACAGGCGCAAAATAAAAATCACAGTGCAACACACACCGCCTTAGGAATTAGAGAAATAAGGCGAACGAAAATACAAATTTAAAAAGATACATTGCTAAAACACTACTCGAGGGAAAGGTAGGGAAAAAAAGGTCCCGCTGTAAGTAGGAGAGCCACATGAAGACATGCACCAATGAACAGTTTTTAGGAGTGTGTCGTCAAGGCAAGAAGAAGAGAATGTTAGAGGTTCACAGCAGCCAACTTCCTATTCAGAGATGATTCTTGGCATCATCATCATCAGGTTCCATACTTAAGGAAGTCTTCCGGCAGAGTTAACCACTGGCCAGGTATGAAGTGTTAGAAACTTCAGTATACTAGGTCTCAGTTTGTAAGGTGGTGTGGCCAGTTCCCTTCCTCGCAGTGTTTTCTTTCCCGAACCCTAAGTCAGGTACCCGTTTACAACTGAGTTGAATGGAGCTGCTGGTAGTTGGAGTTGAACCTCGTTCCTTTGCCGCTGCAAGCGAAAGCTCTACCCCTGCGCGAATCAGCCGCTCTCTAGCATATTTGTAGTTCTGGTATTAAAAATGGTAGGTTTATGCCTGCTGCCAGGTAGTAGAAGCTATCAGTAGCTGCTTCTTTTTTCAATTTTAATTCCTGCTTTTATTCAGCCTGTGGAAAAGTAGGTGGCGTGTTGGACAGATATTTAATAATTTTTCTTATTTATTTTTTCCGTACAGCCTGCTCGTTTACGTTTAAACTGCTAGGAGTTCCTGTATGCGCACATCGTGTAGATAGGACCTCCGAGTTTATCGTCTGTCTACGAAATGATTAGGCATTCGATCTCATCTCCCTTGAGACCAGTGGTCACTTGAAACTTCCTCTCCCAGATATGAGAAGATAATGAGTATGAGAAAAATGAGTAGTGTAAGAAGAAGAAGAAGAAGAAGAAGAAGAAGAAGAAGAAAGAAGTTTGATGATACTTGATTGCTGAGCGTCCAATGACAAGAATAACACGATCTCCAGCATTCAAGGTTTTCATTCCAGAACTCAAACATTCACTTCTTCATCTTCCTCCTCTTTTTTAAAATTAGACTTCTACTACTATTACTTCTACTACTACAACTACTACTACTAATACCACTATTACTACTACTACTACTACTACTACTACTACTACTACTACTACTACTACCACTACTACTACTACTACTACTACTTCTACTACTACTACTTCTACTACTACTACTACTACTACTACTACTACTACTACTACTACCACTACTACTACTACTACTACTACTACTACTTCTACTACTACTACTTCTACTACTACTACTACTACTACTACTTCTACTTCTACTACTACTACTTCTACTACTACTACTACTACTACTACTACTACTACTACTACTACTACTACTACTTCTACTACTACTACTACTACTACTACTACTACTACTACTACTACTTCTACTACTACTACTACTACTACTACTACTACTACTTCTACTACTAATACCACTACTACTACTCCACGAATATTCAGTAAATTTCATCAACTGAGTCATTTTATAATGAAACAATGTTGATGCTTTTTTCGTCTACTCCCAATGTCTCATTTTCCTTTGTGGTTCCATGACAGAGGCTGCTGTGGGATTCTTGGTTGAGGTTTGTGTAGTGTGTGACATATCGAGCTCCACTTTCTTCTTTAAATGTCCTGTTCCAACCCGCTTTGTCCTGTTCTCTCTCCCATATCTTCACTTGTAACCATGTCGAACTTGCCGCTGAGAACGACGACGGCTGATGATGATAGCGGCAAGGAAGAAGCAGAAATAGTAGAGAAATTGGAAATAATAGCAAGCAACCATTAAACAAAATGGTCAATCCCAAACTGCTGCAGACAGAAGGTACCATTAAAGATATTACAGAAGCCTCAAGCATCGTAAATATACGAGGGTAAAACAAGAAAAAGAGAAGCCTTTATATTCTTAATTCTTTTGCCATTTCGTTCATAGACTTCTGACAAAAGCACTTTATCTGATTCATAATAAAGATGCAAGTCAACTTGTTTCAGTCTAACCAACAGGAAATGGCCGAGCATTGATTAGATCAACAATTCAGGACAACTGGTGTGTTCTGGGAAGCGCGTCCTATCAGGAACAACTGAACGGAAGGAAGTAACTTGCACCCGTTGCTTGCTCAAGTCATGCGATAAATTGGGTAGATTTCATGGACAATATCTGTGAAATCATGACTGTATTTCTAGTAAATACTTCAATGGTCGAATTAAACAGTAGGGTTCTCAAATTTCATGTCAATTGGTACTAGACTACGTAAGGTGTTACCGAAGAGAAATGGTCACCACATTAAACACACGTTGAGACTGTGATCAAGATTTGAGCAGTACCGAATAGTCGAATTTAATATTCGACCGAGTGCGAATAGAGACATATGACTATTAGGTCGAATATAAATAGAGACATATGACTATTAGCATGAATACGAATAGAGGATATGACTATTAGCATGAATACTAATAGAGGATATGACTATTAGCATGAATACGAATAGAGGATATGACTATTAGCATGAATACGAATAGAGGATATGACTATTAGCATGAATACTAATAGAGGATATGACTATTAGCATGAATACGAATAGAGGATATGACTATTAGCATGAATACTAATAGAGGATATGACTATTAGCATGAATACGAATAGAGGATATGACTATTAGCATGAATACTAATAGAGGCGTATGACTATTAGGCCGAATATTTATATTTATGCAAATACCTACGGCGGACAACTAGGAACATCAAAAGCGAGGAACAACGGGAGGAACATCACGGAAATACCAGGCTAGGTACAAACACACACGCATCCAAGCACTGGTTTATGCGTCTTAATATCGCCCAAATTGACTACGGTCTGGGGTGGAATAGGCGCGCCTCCGCCAGTTGAAACTAGTGAGGCAAACACATAAAATTTAAAAAAAAATAAAAAAAAATAGGCCGAATATGAATAGAGGCATATAACTATTAGCATGAATACGAATAGAGGCATATAACTATTAGGTCGAATACGAACAGAGGCATATAACTATTAGGTCGAATACGAATAGAGGCATATAACTATTAGGTCGAATACGAATAGAGGCATATAACTATTAGGTCGAATACGAATAGAGGCATATAACTATTAGGTCGAATACGAATACTAATAATGATGATGAGCAAAATGGATCAATCAAACAATCAAACAATCAATCAATCAATCAATCAATCCAAGCCCGTCGCTCCTCTCGGTACATATGCCATCGACACCATCCCCCCCAGCGTACACAGTCCTGGACTGCTCTTTCTGCCTCTCTCCAGGTGTAACTATCCCCCCAGCGTACACAGTCCTGGACTCCTCTTTCTGCCTCTCTCCAGGTGTAACCATCCCCCCAGAGTACACAGTCCTGGACTCCTCTGTCTGCCTCTCTCCAGGTGTAACCATCCCCCCCCAGCGTACACAGTCCTGGACTCCTTTTTCTGCCTTTCTCCAGGTGTAACCATCCCCCCCCCCCCCCCCCCCCCCCCAGCGTACACAGTCCTGGACTACTTTTTCTTCTGCCTTTCTCCAGGTGTAACCATCCCCCCAGCGTACAGAGTCCTGGACTGCTTTTTCTGCCTTTCTCCAGGTGTAACCATCCCCCCAGAGTACAGAGTCCTGGACTGCTCTTTCTGCCTCTCTCCAGGTGTAACCATCCCCCCAGAGTACAGAGTCCTGGACTGCTCTTTCTGCCTCTCTCCAGGTGTAACCATCCCCCCAGAGTACAGAGTCCTGGACTGCTCTTTCTGCCTTTCTCCAGGTGTAACCATCCCCCCAGAGTACAGAGTCCTGGACTGCTCTTTCTGCCTTTCTCCAGGTGTAACCATCCCCCCAGCGTACAGAGTCCTGGACTGCTTTTTCTGCCTTTCTCCAGGTGTAACCATCCCCCCAGCGTACACAGTCCTGGACTCCTTTTTCTGCCTTTCTCCAGGTGTAACCATCCTCCCAGCGTACAGAGTCCTGGACTACTTTTTCTGCCTTTCTCCAGGTGTAACCATCCCCCCAGCGTACACAGTCCTGGACTCCTTTTTCTGCCTTTCTCCAGGTGTAACCATCCTCCCAGCGTACAAATTCCTAGACTACTTTTTCTGCCTTTCTCCAGGTGTAACCATCCCCCCAGCGTACACAGTCCTGGACTACTTTTTCTGCCTTTCTCCAGGTGTAACCATCCCCCCAGCGTACAGAGTCCTGGACTACTTTTTCTGCCTTTCTCCAGGTGTAACCATCCCCCCAGCGTACACAGTCCTGGACTACTTTTTCTGCCTTTCTCCAGGTGTAACCATCCCCCCAGCGTACAGAGTCCTGGACTACTCTTTCTGCCGTTCTCCAGGTGTAACCATCCCCCCAGCGTACACAGTCCTGGACTACTTTTTCTGCCTTTCTCCAGGTGTAACCATCCCCCCAGCGTACACAGTCCTGGACTACTTTTTCTGCCTTTCTCCAGGCGTAACCATCCCCCCAGCGTACACAGTCCTGGACTACTTTTTCTGCCTTTCTCCAGGTGTAACCATTCCCCCAGCGTACAGAGTCCTGGACTACTTTTTCTGCCTTTCTCCAGGTATAACCATCCCCCCAGCGTACAGAGTCCTGGACTACTTTTTCTGCCTTTCTCCAGGTGTAACCATCCCCCCAGCGTACACAGTCCTGGACTCCTCTGTCTGCCTTTCTCCAGGTGTAACCATCCCCCCAGCGTACACAGTCCTGGACTACTTTTTCTGCCTTTCTCCAGGTGTAACCATCCCCCCAGCGTACAGAGTCCTGGACTACTTTTTCTGCCTTTCTCCAGGTGTAACCATCCCCCCAGCGTTCACAGTCCTGGACTACTCTTTCTGCCTTTCTCCAGGTGTAACCATCCCCCCCAGCGTACACAGTCCTGGACTACTTTTTCTGCCTTTCTCCAGGTGTAACCATTCCCCCAGCGTACAGAGTCCTGGACTACTTTTTCTGCCTTTCTCCAGGTATAACCATCCCCCCAGCGTACAGAGTCCTGGACTACTTTTTCTGCCTTTCTCCAGGTGTAACCATCCCCCCAGCGTACACAGTCCTGGACTCCTCTGTCTGCCTTTCTCCAGGTGTAACCATCCCCCCAGCGTACACAGTCCTGGACTACTTTTTCTGCCTTTCTCCAGGTGTAACCATCCCCCCAGCGTACAGAGTCCTGGACTACTTTTTCTGCCTTTCTCCAGGTGTAACCATCTCCCCAGCGTACACAGTCCTGGACTACTCTTTCTGCCTTTCTCCAGGTGTAACCATCCCCCCCAGCGTACACAGTCCTGGACTACTTTTTCTGCCTTTCTCCAGGTGTACCATCCCCCCAGCGTACACAGTCCTGGACTACTTTTTCTGCCTTTCTCCAGGTGTAACCATCCCCCCAGCGTACACAGTCCTGGACTACTTTTTCTGCCTTTCTCCAGGTGTAACCATCCCCCCAGCGTACAGAGTCCTGGACTACTTTTTCTGCCTTTCTCCAGGTGTAACCATCCCCCCAGCGTACAGAGTCCTGGACTACTTTTTCTGCCTTTCTCCAGGTGTAACCATCCCCCCAGCGTACACAGTCCTGGACTGCTTTTTCTGCCTTTCTCCAGGTATAACCATCCTCCCAGAGTACAGAGTCCTGGACTGCTCTTTCTGCCTCTCTCCAGGTGTAACCATCCCCCCAGAGTACAGAGTCCTGGACTGCTCTTTCTGCCTCTCTCCAGGTGTAACCATCCCCCCAGAGTACAGAGTCCTGGACTGCTCTTTCTGCATTTCTCCAGGTGTAACCATCCCCCCAGAGTACACAGTCCTGGACTCCTTTTTCTGCCTTTTTCCAGGTGTAACCATCCTCCCAGCCTACAGAGTCCTGGACTACTTTTTCTGCCTTTCTCCAGGTGTAACCATCCCCCCAGAGTACAGAGTCCTGGACTACTTTTTCTGCCTTTCTCCAGGTGTAACCATCCCCCCAGCGTACAGAGTCCTGGACTACTTTTTCTGCCTTTCTCCAGGTGTAACCATCCCCCCAGCGTCAACAGTCCTGGACTACTTTTTCTTCCTTTCTCCAGGTGTAACCATCCCCCCAGCGTACACAGTCCTGGACTACTTTTTCTGCCTTTCTCCAGGTGTAACCATCCCCCCAGCGTACACAGTCCTGGACTACTTTTTCTGCCTTTCTCCAGGTGTAACCATTCCCCCAGCGTACAGAGTCCTGGACTACTTTTTCTGCCTTTCTCCAGGTGTAACCATCCCCCCAGCGTACAGAGTCCTGGACTACTTTTTTCTGCCTTTCTCCAGGTATAACCATCCCCCCAGCGTACAGAGTCCTGGACTACTTTTTCTGCCTTTCTCCAGGTGTAACCATCCCCCCAGCGTACACAGTCCTGGACTCCTCTGTCTGCCTTTCTCCAGGTGTAACCATCCCCCCCAGCGTACAGAGTCCTGGACTACTTTTTCTGCCTTTCTCCAGGTGTAACCATCCCCCCAGCGTACAGAGTCCTGGACTACTTTTTCTGCCTTTCTCCAGGTGTAACCATCCCCCCAGCGTACAGAGTCCTGGACTACTTTTTCTGCCTTTCTCCAGGTGTACCATCCCCCCAGCGTACAGAGTCCTGGACTACTTTTTCTGCCTTTCTCCAGGTGTAACCATCCCCCCAGCGTACAGAGTCCTGGACTACTTTTTCTGCCTTTCTCCAGGTGTAACCATCACCCCAGCGTACACAGTCCTGGACTACTTTTTCTGCCTTTCTCTAGGTGTAACCATCCCCCCAGCGTACACAGTCCTGGACTACTTTTTCTGCCTTTCTCCAGGTCTCATTATTTAATTTTAGTTCCTTCTCACATTCTCTTCTCCACCAACTTTTGGGGCCTACCTCTCTCTCTTTTCCCCTGAAGATTCCATGTAAGAACCTGTCTGGCTTTGTTAGACTGTGCCTTCCGCATCGTGTGACCTATCCAGCCCCATTTTCTTCGCTTAATTTGTTGTTTCAATGCCTGTTATTTGCTCCTTTCCCACAAGTCGTCATTCTTCACCATGTCCTGCCACTTTATGCCCATTATCCTTCGCAGGCATCTGTTAACGAAGGACTACTTAACTTAACTTAACTTAACTTAACTTAACTTAACTTAACTTAACGTCTTTATACTGGTTTAGAAGACCCTGCAGAGTCTGTATACAACCAGTTACATTTACATCATCTTGCTCTAAAAGCTATGCGCATCCAGTTTATTCTTAAATGCATTAACTGTCCCTGCCTCCACTACCTCCCCTGGCAATGCATTCCAAGCAGACACCACTCTCTGACTAAAAAAATATTTCCTAATATCTAACCTGGACCTCTCTTTAGTCAGCTTGTAGCTATGCCCTCGTGTTATTGTGGGTGGCTGTATTTTAAAAAACTTGTTATAGTCTAATTTATCCGTTCCTCTGATCATCTTATAAACCTGTATTAAGTCACCACGAATTCTTCTCTCTTCGAGACACTGTAGGCCGGTTTTTCTGAGTCGTTCCTCATAACTGTAATTCTGGAATCCAACTATCATCTATGTCGCTCTTTTTTGTATTCTTTTCAGCATGTTTATATCCCCTCTATGATAAGGACTCCACACCTGTACACAGTACTCCAATCTAGGTCTAACTAAAGCTTTATACAGTTTGACGATCACTTCCTTGCTCCTATGTTTAATATTTCTTTTTATCATACCTAACATTGCATTTGCCTTTTTCACTGCTACCTTAACTTGCTCACTCACCTTTCCTGTATGATCTATTATAACTCCTAGGTCCTAGGTCTAGAGTCTATGTTGTATGACCTTGGTCGTTCTCCACGTCTCATCTCCATACAGCAACATCGATTTGGCACTAGTTTCAAATATTCTAATTTTGGGTGTAAATCGATATTTCCGCATCTCCATTAATTGTTTAGTGTGGTGAGAGAACGGAATATGTGTAAACTTTGAGACAGCGAGGGGTGAACAATGAATGTTTCTCTGTGACAACGATTACAGGACAAGTATTTTTCTGCACTCGGGTACCATACAAAAAACGAATAACAGGAGGAAAGAGAAGATATTGTCAACCCTGAATCCGCCTCGGTACATACAGGTAACCTGTGCCCCAACAGAGAGAGCAGTTGAGCACTAGCCCAATGAGATGTACATAGAGGTAACCTGTGCCCCAACAGAAAGAGAAGTTGAGCACTAACCCAATGAGATGTACATAGAGGTAACCTGTGCCCCAAAAGAGATGGAGAAGTTGAGCACTAGTCCAATGAGATGTACATAGAAATGTGTCCCAACTGGGGTAGCCTTTCGTCATTCAACGTTTGAAGCTATGCAATATAGTCTGAATTCAATCCTGAAAACCAATTGTGGACTCAGTTACTTCCTAACCTTTCTCTATGCACGTTTCTTTAAAGATTTTCTCCGTTGATCTTGCTGACTGGAAGCCGCTTGCTCTGAACCACTCAGCCTGGCGCATTGCCATCACACATGGTGCTTGCACCGCTGAGCAGAGAACCATCACGAAGGCGTAGGAAAAGAAAGAATGCAAGACTGCCCAAGTACGAATGCTGGTCACGTGTGCCCGATGTGCGGGAGAGTTTGTCACGTTCAGATGGGACTGTACAGTCATATGCGTTCACATCTGAATAAACAAGTCTGACGCTGTCACCATCTTTGCTTGCGATGGCCAACTATTAACTAACTAACTAACTAACTAACATTCCTATCATCAGGTAAAGGTCGTCTTCTGCTTCTTTTCGCTTATTCTGTTTTGCCTTGAAACATCTTCAATAAAAGATCTCTAGAATTAGTCCGACTGTTTGTTTCATGCACAGTGGCATTCAGCGCCTCAAATATGTCCGTAAGCCACCTTTATCGTTTTTTGTCTGTGACCTTGAATCCGTTGTATCTAAATATCATTGCTTGGGGGGGGGGGGGGAGGTGCTGTGTAGTGGTAGCCTTGTTACGTGGCCTAACCACTTTAGTTGCTGTCTTCTAATGTAGTCTAATGCTGGTGTTGTTCCAACCAGTCTCCTGATGTCATTGTTCCTGATCATGTCTCTTCTTGTTACACCCAATATATTTTGCAGGCATTTCATTTCTGCCGTTACTATTTATGCTTTCCAATGAATGTTTGAGTCCAGTTTTGACATTAGTAGTAAAGTGTGGGTACGAAAACACTGTTGAATAAATCTCTGTGAACTAATAGTCACCTATTTGTCAATTTCAAGATTTTGTAAACTTTAGAATGTTGTTTGTTCTGGAAGTGGCGCGATATTTGTATGCATTGAAGACATTTCCGGCGAGTTTGGACGCAGTTATTTGTTCAAACATCTCAAAATGTGTGGTGATTTTGTTGAAAATAATTGAAATTTTGAACTTCAACTTACGTTCAGTAAAATACAAGTATTGTAAAAATGATTAGAGCTAATAAAGTAAAACTTTAGGAAAAATCTTTGAACGTGAATTATCTTCGATTGGAAGCGATTATTTCGTTCAGGTTTGGGTAAATGGAGCAAAGTTTTGAGCTGCAAGTGAACAATGTTAGTTTTTATGGGGTTAAAAACTAAACTATGCTACTGTAATCTCACCCTAATCTACACCTCCTACAAATAAGAGTGATGGTTGAAAATGTTTGCCCTTTAGTAAGAAGATGTCAAGACAGTTACATGGAAATTGGTGTCAACTTTTGTCTTCGTCTATGTATTCACCCTGCAATCGGATGTATTCTCCCATCTATACTTTACCGCCCTGTTGCTGTGTTTGTAGAACTGGTCCGGCAAATCCAGAACTACGTCTCCAAGTCAGAAATCAAGTCCTCGTCGTCAGAAAAACGTGCGGGCATGAAACCTTGCCTCGTCCACAAAAATCGTCGGAATGAACACGTTGTGACGTTTTCCTGTTTCTAAACATGACTTGACCACCCAACTGGAGACGTGGTTCCGAGCCCAAACGAAATAGTTCTACACTTAGGGCATCATGAAGAAGAAGAATAGATGGGAAAAGTGTATCGATCTTTTCTTTTTTTGTCAGAGAGTTTTGAATGCTTGAAATGCATTGCCACAGGAAATAGTGGAAGCAGAGTAAATTATAATACAATCAAGAATAGATTTGGTGCGCATAGTTTTTAGATCAAGGAAATGTAAATAAACTTGTTGTATACAGACTGCAGAGTCTTCTAAATCAAAATAAAGACGTTAAGTTAAGTTAAGTTAAAGTTCACACCAATTTCCAGGTAAATGTTCTGGCTCCACCAAACTAAAGTGCAAAACCTTTCAACCATTCCTCGTACGATATCCTTATTCCATTCTATCTTAGTCTTAGTGGACCTGTACTTCTACAGGGACAGATGCCCCTGTGTAGGTCGACCAGTTCTTCTACATAGATAGATGTCCCTGTGTAGGTCGACCAGTTCTTCTACATAGATAGATGCCCCTGTGTAGGTCGACCAGTTCTTCTACATAGATAGATGCCCCTGTGTAGGTCGACCAGTTCTTCTACATAGATAGATGCCCCTGTGTAGGTCGACCAGTTCTTCTACATAGATAGATGCCCCTGTGTAGGTCGACCAGTTCTTCTACATAGATAGATGCCCCTGTGTAGGTCGACCAGTTCTTCTACATAGATAGATGCCCCTGTGTAGGTCGACCAGTTCTTCTACATAGATAGATGCCCCTGTGTAGGTCGACCAGTTCTTCTACATAGATAGATGCCCCTGTGTAGGTCGACCAGTTCTTCTACATAGATAGATGCCCCTGTGTAGGTCGACCAGTTCTTCTACATAGATAGATGCCCCTGTGTAGGTCGACCAGTTCTTCTACAGGGACAGATGCCCCTGTGTAGGTCGACCAGTTCTTCTACATAGACAGATGCCCCTGTGTAGGTCGACCAGTACTTCTACAGGGATAGATGCCCCTGTGTAGGTCGACCAGTACTTCTACAGGGACATATGCCCTTGTGTAGGTCGACCAGTTCTTCTACAGGGACAGATGCCCCTGTGTAGGTCGACCAGTTCTTCTACAGGGACAGATGCCCCTGTGTAGGTCGACCAGTACTTCTACAGGGACAGATGCCCTTGTGTAAGTCCCAGCTCGGGTGTGAGCTGAATGTAGCCGGGAGAAGAATGTCCTGCTTAGCGGGCTAGGCTCGAGCAGCTTATTACTGGCTTCGTTGGGACAAGTGCTTCGTAGGGTCGTTAACCGATGAGCTAGTCCAACTTAATAAGCACTAGAGCAAAGTAGACCCGCAGGCTGTTAGGGGCCATCCATACTAAACTTAAACAACCACCTAACTCTGGCCCGTGTTATGCCATGCCATACAGTTAGTCGTCTCTTACGACATGCTCTCTGTGTGGCAGTGGTGCTATCTTGCATTTTTCATTCACTACTCAGACTGAACACATGGGAAATCTCCTTCGTTTCACTATATAACTATTAACAGTTTAGTTTAATGGTATGTGATATTTTAATGAAACATTACTGAAGATAAAGTGATCTCAAGTGAGGGATATTGTGTCGTATTGTTATGAGGCGTGAAAAGGTTCTGGAGTCAATGAGTTAATAAAAGATTAACTAAATTAATGCAGAGAAGAGTTTTCACACAGCCATGGTATGCCCAACAGCAAAACAAAACCATAAACGTTGCAAAGAAAACACTCAAAAGTTATCTTGAGATGTAACAACAGCTAAACAGGAATACATTTTGACAACTAAGTCTGCTAGCTTGTTGTCCGTGCGCCTATTACTTCCAATATTGTTTTGTTATTAAATTTCCTGTTGCACTTTCTATAAAGTTAGTAGCCTCATTTTGATGAATTGCTGACCACATCATCGGTATGTGCTTCTTCCTGTTTCTGTAACCAAGGACGCAAACCTACTCCTTAAAGGCATTCATAACAACAGTCACTTATTGTTCTTGATCTTCTTCTTCTTCTTCTTCTTCTTCTTCTTCTTCTTCTTCTTCTTCTTCTTCTTCTTCTTCTTCTTCTTCTTCTTCGTCTTCTTCTTCTTCTTCTTCTTCTTCTTCTTCTTCTTCTTCTTCTTCTCATTCTTCTACTTCTCCTCATCCTCCTCATTCTCCTCCTCGTTCTTCTTCTTCTTCTTCTTCTTCTTCTTCTTCTTCTTCTTCTTCTTCTTCTTCTTCTCATTCTTCTACTTCTCCTCATCCTCCTCATTCTCCTCCTCGTTCTTCTTCTTCTTCTTCTTCTCCTTCTCCTCGTTCTTCTTCTTCTTCTTCTTCTTCTTCTTCTTCTTCTTCTTCTTCTCCTCCTCGTTCTTCTTCTTCTTCTTCTTCTTCTTCTTCTTCTTCTTCTTCTCATTCTTCTACTTCTCCTCATCCTCCTCATTCTCCTCCCCCTCCTTTTTCTTCTTCTTCTTCTTCTTTTTCTTCTTCCCCTTCTTCTTCTTCCTCCTCCTCTTCTTCTTCTTCTTCTTTTTGTTGTTTTGTGTCCGCATTGAAAATAACGTCATGACGTTGGGTCCTGGTTTACAGCGAGGCTCCGAAATATACGATTTCAGCTTATTTCTTGCCAGTGTGGGTGGCGATGAGGGAGTGGAGGTACACATTTTGTCTTCTCCCTGCGATTCATATTCTCTCTTAGCCACACTACACTAGTGCAGGCTGTATCAAGAACCGTCGCCTGGAGACGGAAATAGGTTCTTGATCAGCTCTGGCTGGCTGGCTGGCTGGCTGACCCTGATCCAAGCAGCCAGCAATGAATCGTAGATTGCTGTCAGCTTCGCTGCATCTTCCCTCCAGACTTACTACAAAGAAGTCTATAACACTTCATCAACTGCTGCAGTGTTGTCAATGGGACCCGTTTTATTTTGTATTTAATCAAGGAATGAAAATAGAAGTTATCGAGGACCCAGGCAGAATTATCAACGGATTACTCTGGCAGGCACCGGAATAGTACTCGAATGGAATATAGATAAAAACTGCAAACTTCCAAACCAACTAAAGAAGATTGTGCATGGGCCTAGCAACCTCATCACTGTTATTGAGACCGGAATTTAAAAAAGAGCTATAGTACTATGGTACAGGCTTCCTGTCAGGACTCATTGACATTGATGGAACCTGACCGTCAGATGGAGCAAAACAAAAGAAAACAATAAAAGAATCAATCTACGTATCTCGCCTTAATCAAATAGCTGCTGTCTAAGATGTTTCAGGGAAAAGAAATAAAGCGATGATTGGAAACTACATCTACTCTTTTGTAGTAGAAAGGTGAGATCCATATGGGCAGTAAATATATCTAGCCAGGATGCGTTGAGAGATAAATATATAAGCAATGACAGTAATTGAGATTAGTCAGGGTGTGTTGAAGGAGATTTTTAAGTAATGACAGTAGAGGAGAATAGTCAGAATGTGTTGAAGGAGATTTTAAAGTAATGACAGTAGAGGAGAATAGTCAGAATGTGTTGAAGGAGATCTTTTAGTAATGGCAGTAGAGGAGAATAGTCAGAATGTGTTGAAGGAGATCTTTGAGCAATGACAGTAGAGGAGAATAGTCAGAATGTGTTGAAGGAGATCTTTGAGTAATGACAGTAGAGGAGAATAGTCAGAATGTGTTGAAGGAGATCTTTGAGTAATGACATTAGAGGAGAATAGTCAGAATGTGTTGAAGGAGATCTTTGAGTAATGACAGTAGAGGAGAATAGTCAGAATGTGTTGAAGGAGATCTTTGAGCAATGACAGTAGAGGAAAATAGTCAGAATGTGTTGAAGGAGATCTTTGAGTAATGACAGTAGAGGAGAATAGTCAGAATCTGTTGAAGGAGATCTTTTAGTAATGACAGTAGAGGAGAATAGTCAGAATGTGTTGAAGGAGATCTTTGAGTAATGACAGTAGAGGAGAATAGTCAGAATGTGTTGAAGGAGATCTTTGAGTAATGACAGTAGAGGAGAATAGTCAGAATCTGTTGAAGGAGATCTTTGAGTAATGACAGTAGAGGAGAATAGTCAGAATGTGTTGAAGGAGATCTTTGAGTAATGACAGTAGAGGAGAATAGTCAGAATGTGTTGAAGGAGATCTTTGAGTAATGACAGTAGAGGAGAATAGTCAGAATGTGTTGAAGGAGATCTTTGAGTAATGACAGTAGAGGAGAATAGTCAGAATCTGTTGAAGGAGATCTTTGAGTAATGACAGTAGAGGAGAATAGTCAGAATGTGTTGAAGGAGATCTTTGAGTAATGACAGTAGAGGAGAATAGTCAGAATGTGTTGAAGGAGATCTTTGAGTAATGACAGTAGAGGAAAATAGTCAGAATGTGTTGAAGGAGATCTTTGAGCAATGACATTAGAGGAGAATAGTCAGAATGTGTTGAAGGAGATGTTAGAGTACCGTAATGACAACTTCTTACATCCACCAAAACAAGGCAATCATTTGAAAATAATTCATATGACGATGAAGACTGTAATCTTCTTCTTCTTCTTCATCGTACGCAGTCAGACATCAACCTTTATTTTTTCGAAAAAAGCAGCGTTCATCCTGAGGCTGTCGACGCTGCCAGATGAAGACTGTAATGAAGATGATGATTGCGATTATTATGATTGTACGATGATGCTCAAGACGAAATTTGTAATGACGAAGTGGATGTTGACGGGTATGATTGTGATGATGTCGGTAACTGGGCTGATAATGATAATTCTGATAGTGATCTGTGTAATGCTGATGATTGTTACGATGATAAAGAGAATGGTTATTTGTGAATATGACAAAGGTTATCACTGTGATAAAGATAATCCCAAGGACCCCTTTCATAGACTCACTGAGAGAGTATGTGTACCCGTATAACATTTATAAACAACCCCTTTTCGTTTCTTCAATCTTACCCACCTTCAATTTTTAAAACACGTATTGCGTTAAAACCAGGCAACACCAATGGCTAGCAACGGCCAACAACACAGAAAATAAGGAAAATGATTATACAACAAACGCAGCATTCGCCATAACAGTAGAAGCAAAATAAAGCGGAAGTTCTGGGCAGAAAAACAACACAAAGAAAACATGGTGGTTTGTGGTCGAAAGTGTGATAGGCGTATCGAAAGAGTTGTTTCCTGGTAGCATACCTTGAAGAGGTTTTGGTGTTGAAGTTCCAAGTTCATTTAGATTTATGAGGCCCAATACAGGGCAGCTGAAATCAATACGAGTCGCCATTTTGGATTGAGTGGTTTAGGGATATGCTGATGTGTGTGTGGGCTTATTGTTAGGAGAATTTGTAGTGTTATTGTATCTTCTTCTTCTTTTTCCTTCTTTTTTTCTTATTTTTCTTCTTTTTCTTCTTTGTTGTCTTCTTCTTCTTCTTCTTCTTCTTCTTCTTCTTGTTCTTCTTCTACTTCTTCTTCTACTTCTTCTTCTTCTTCTTATTATTCTTCTTGTTCTTGTTCTTGTTCTTCTTCGTTTTCTTCTTCTTCTCCTCCTGCTTTTTCTTCTTTTTCTTCTTTGTTGTCTTCTTCTTCTTCTTCTTCTTCTTCTTGTTCTTCTTCGTTTTCTTCTTCTTCTCCTCCTGCTTTTTCTTCTGTTTCTTCTTCTTCTTCTTCTTCTTCTTCTTCTTTTTCTTCTTCTGCTTCTTCTTTTTCTTCTCCTTCTTATTCTTCTCTTTTCTTCTTCTTCTTCTTCTTCTTCTTCTCATGCTCCTCCTTTTCTTCTTTCTTCTTCTTCTTCTTCTTCTTCTTCTTCTTCTTCTTCTTCTCCTCCCGCTCCTATTTCTACTATTCTTCTTTTTCTTTTTCGTGTTCTGCTTCTCCTCCTCCTCCTCCTCATTTTTGTCTTTCTTCTTCTATTTCTTCTTTTGTTTCTTCTTCTGCTTTTTCTTCTTTCTTCTTTTTCTCCTAATTCTCATTTTTCTTCCTTCTTCTTCTTCATCTTCTTCTTTATCTTCTTCTTCTTCTTTTTCTTCTTCGTTTTCTTCTTCTTGTTTGCGAATGCCCACAGCGAGTATGTTTATAATTTGGTGCGACCTGAAATTAATTAAAATTTAAACACGTGACTTCATGTTCAAGCTTAAACACATGATTTCATGTTCATGTTTAAACACATGACTCATGTTCATGTTGGAACACATGACTTTCTGTGGCATATTGTGAATATAGTTCTAGGCCTTCATTTCTCTTCACCAGCTGAAGACTTGGGGTAATGTGGTCAACAACACGCAGGCTGCCTCTATATTCCCAGATGTTTCTTGCGCAAAATTATTGAGAATAGACCGATTTCCAAGAGTATTTTTGCGTTCGAAACAAAATCCGGCATCAGTCGGTTACCGAACCCCGATCGCTTGGCTGGGAAGTCACTGCAATTACCACTGCACCACCTCGGCCATACCTATGTATCAGGTTCAAATCTGCCAGTGCTGTTAACGTGTTTTTTTTTCATGGCATGACAGCTTCTCTAGTAGATCAAGTTGTAAATTGGTATCAAGCGAAGTCATGGGGGGGGGGGGGGTTCCGAGACGCAACTGCAGCTTCGGAGTCTGTGCTCTGTCGTCGACCCTTTCAGGTGCAGTGGTTCGGTTCTTTGTTCCATTTGCTATTTACGTCCCCAAACCCAGGAGCTCCGCCTTTACGTTTAGACATCAACAAAAACAACACTTTTCATAAATGGCAGGTAGCGATGTCTGGGCTGCTCGTTAAAGGAAAGGCTGTTATTGCTTCTCCTTTCCAGGTGTAGAGATCGCCGCTGGATTCCCTGTTCGGCTAGCCAGACAGGAGTTTCCATGCTAATTGCCTCGCCTACATTTTTGTGTTTACATTATTATATTTTCTGGTCAGCACCCTCGTGAGGGGCTCCCTCTTTCTTACAGAGACTACTTTGGGGCGCGACTTTGTACCCGGTGGTATAACTGGGCGGGCAGATTGTGCTCATTAGACTTGGTTGGCAGCCAATCGAAGAGAAAGTAAACTCTGACTCTAAACCCGGGTAGTCGAAACTCGTTAGCCTGTTTAGGCAGTTCGCATAGGAAAGGGGCAACTCTGATTTTAAACGCACAAGTGCCAGGGAGTGCTGGCTAGTTCTGGGACGATGAGAGTATCATCAGATGTCTCGAGTAACTAGCATCTGCGGGCACGACTCCACTGCCTTGTGGAAACCTCGGGAGAAGGTAGGGCTACGGGAGTAAACCCATACAGAAAATCCTGAGTGGTAGCACCTAAGGCGAATGATTTCAAAATTGCGAACTCATTCCGGCAGATCCTGCAGCTGAGCTGGTGGCAAATGTTCATGCTTTTCATTCTTATGGATTACAGCAGCGAGGCCGAGAGGAGGATCCTGCAGTTTTGGTAGCCCAGGGTCTCCATATTCGGCGCCTAGGCCTGCGCCCTGGAAAGGTAACTCACAAGGCGCCACCCGCTCGGTCTACTAAGACGCCTGTGATGATGACTGAACAGGGCGTCGTGCCAGAGAAAGCAAGTTAAAGAGCAATTAATCATTTTTAACAATTGCAGATGCTGCTATGCTCCATCGAGTCTTCGCTGGAAAAGTTGTTTCCTTTTTGCTTATTCTAGCGAATCTGTCGTGTCTCAGACAGGTACTCCAGCAAAATATGGTCTTGCTCCAGTGATTTCTGCGTCCTTTTGGTGCGCCAAGCGGGACGCCATTAAACGACAATTTAGTATGGAGTGACGAGTGAATATGGTAGCTGTTGATTGTAGAGGGATTGTTTGGGAGTGGCGTCAGAGTAAAAGAGGTATAGGGCGAGATAGGGAGAAAAAGGGATGAGGGACGGAGAGGGACGGAGCGAAAGGAAAGAGAAAGGGGTAGAGAGGGAGGGAATGAGAGATAGGGAGAGGGAGGGAGTGAGAGATGAAGGTAGAGAGGCGGGAGGGAGAGGTTGGGAAGGAGAGTGGAGCGAAAGGGAGAGACGAGGAGAGGGAGGGAGTGAGAGAGGGATGTAGAAAGGCGGATTGGGGATGGTAGGGAGGAGAGGGGAGCGAGAGGGAGGTGAGGGAAAGGAGAGATAATGAGAAATAAGGAGAGAGAGGAAGAGAGAAGCGAAAAGGAGTGAATTGAGAGAAAGGGAGGGGGAGCAGGAGAGGAGAGACATTTAGAGACACGGGAACGAAGCTGAGAGGGAGAGGTAAGGAAGGAGAAAGAGAGACAGAGGCAGAAAGACAGAGAAAGTGAGAGAAAGGGAGAGGAAGAGAGAGGGGTCGGGTAAGAGACGAAATGAAGGAGATAAATGGGGAAAAGTGAGAGATTGCGTTACAGAGAGAGAGAGAGAGAGAGAGAGAGATAGTGTGGGAGAGGAGCAGGGATTAGAGAGAGCGAAAGATGAGGAAAAAGGGGAGAGAGGAATGAGGGACAGAAAGATACTAGAAGAGAAATGTTAAAGAAAGAGACAGAGCGAGAGGACGGGGGAGATATAGCAATAATACACTTATTTCACCATGAAATTGAGATCCTCAATCCCTCAATCTCGTGTCGTATATGGAGTTTTGCTTCTTCTTCTTCTTCTTCTTTTTCTTCTTCTTCTTCTTCCTCTTCTTCTTCTTCTTCTTCTCCTCCTTTTCTCGTCTCACTTTCAACCGGGTTGTAGCTCAGTTTCGTCTTATTTTCTACCGGGTTGTAGCACAGTGTCGTCTCACTTTCTACCGGGTTGTAGCCCAGTGTCGAAGTATGTATTTGTCGTTCGCCTCTCTCGTGGCCCGAGTAACATTTTCCTCCTTTTACGGCAGGTCTCATTTACGCTGTCTATCCACCTTGTCATTGGTCTTCCTCTCACCTGGGGAAGAAGGAAGACTAACGTCTGGTCAGGCAAAACGTACTGGCCTAGACCTTCACCTCGGCTTTCTAGTAGCCCTTCCTGGAAACGAGCTGTTTTTATGCAGCCTGGCTAACAAGGTGTCCGATCGACGTGATCCCCGTAGTAGTGAGCGACACGCAGATGAAGCCAAGCATAGCACAACCGTCTGGAGGACCCCGGTCCACATTCATCAGCACCCACGGGATGTGAGGAAAGCTACGATAACTCGTCATTTAATGTCTTTTTTTTAGGACGCACAAAAAAGTGAGCCTACTCACTGTGGACATTGGAAACAACCTCTCGCCCTTCTTCCTGATGCTCTACTGTAGAAGGCTGCATTCTCATAATGTGACAAACTAATTCATCTGTTGCTCGATGTACTGTCGGCAGGGAATTGTTCCAACCTTCACTCGAATACTCATATTTGTGATTATGTCTCTTCTGGTGTTGTTAGTGACCTTTCATAGGCACCGCATTTCACAGGTGACCAACATTCGTTGCTGGGCCTTATTAGACGAAAAAGAAGAAGGAGAAAAATAAGAAGAAGATGATCATGAGGATGAAGAAGAAGAAGAAAAAGTAGAAGAAAAAGAAGAAGAAGAAGAAGAAGAATAATAATAAGAAGAAAAAGAAGCCGAAGAAGAAGAAGAAGAAGAAGAAGAAGAAGAAGAAGAAGAAGAAGAAGAAGAAGAAGAAGAAGAAGAAGAAGATGATGAACGGCAACAACAACAACCTCATCAAGAACATAAATCTACAACCATCCTCCCTGCCACCCCTACATTACCCCACCCGCCCCTCCCACACACCCTGCCCCCCTCCCACCCCCGTATTCTGCTAACCCAACAGAACAAATACAGAATATTAATGAATGGAACGACACAACAGGCACGCACTCACATCCCGAGGCCAAACGTTCCAGGCACCAACTTATCTCTTTGGTTTCGAATTCCTAACACGTCCTTGGCCTGTCGTGTGCAGAGGACACTGTATCTTTATGTTTCATTAAGAGGAGATATCCGCAGTAAGTAACAACCACTTTCTATCTATTATCTAGGTAGTCTGTGTATTGTTTGTAAATCGTCACTTGTTTCTTAGACCTCGAATACTTCTTCAATCAGAGATTTCTTTTTTGTGTACTCCTTGATACCTACCTCTCTGACAATTTACACTACAATGTGCCCATCTATTTCTCTAACCTCTTCTTCTTCTTCTTCTTCGTTCTCAAACTCCCTCGACCAAGCCCTGAAAAGGGCTTTGCAACTAGCATAATGTAGTCCGGAGAACGGAATGCGTTGGAGTTTACAGCTCAACTGCGATATTTGCACCTTTCGGTCCGACACATCCGACTTCAGCATGACATTTTAAAAATATTGGCTTAGCTTTCCCTCTTCGATCCCGTCTCTTTAGTCAGTCTCCTCTGTTGCGGCCTGTTATCCAGGATCACCACGTGGAGGTGTAGAAGGGTCTTGGCAGCTCTGGTAAGCTGGTCCTGATGCTAGAAGTCAGCTATGGGTCGCTGACCGCTGCAGCTCATAAACTGCTCAGCGTCGTGATCCAAAATAAAAGGTTTAAAAATGAGGAAAATGACAATGTCACGAAAGAACTATACCCAAAGGAAATTTAGTGTTAGCATTGGAAGCAAGGTCAACTGATTGATGGTTTGCCATGGATTCCGATGATCGGGTTTATTACACGACCACTAATTAGGCATTTCCTTTAGACAAAATCGGCTAAATTACTGAAAATCATTTTCTGATTGGCTGCCAGGAGTCGTATTCAAGCGATTAATAGCTTTAAGTTAAGACTGGGCTTCTCTTTCTCTCTGGAGGCAATCAATTAATCGTAGGTCTTTCTTACATTCTCTTCATCATGTAATTTTGGAATACCCCTCTTTCTCTTTACTAGAGAGCCGCGTAACGCAGTGATCAGCTAGCTGGCTTCGCATCTGAATGGTCCTGGGTTCATTTACCAGTTGAGGCAAAAATGTTTTTTCCGACCTCAATGGATCCCGATCGGCCCAGCCTTAAATGGGTACCGGTTCAGTCCGGGAAATATGGCCGCATAGCGTGACGGGATTTTTACTTTTTTAATCATGCATGTCTCTTAGACGAAATAGATATAATTACTGAGAATCATTTTCTGATTGGCTGCCGGGTGTCGCATTCAAGCTATAATAATAGCTGTAAGTTAAGACTGGGCTGCTCGGTCTGCCTCTCTCCTGGTATAATCCATAAATCGTAGGCCCCTCTTACATTCTCTTCTCTGTGTATTTTTAGAGCTACCCCACTTTCTCTTTACTAATGGATCCCATTTAAGAGCCTATCTAGCTATGTTTTAACGGTGTCTTCTTGAGAGAATGTCCTATCCAGGCTCAATTACTTCACCTAATTTGTTGCTCCGGTGGCTATTGTTGGCTCTTTTCCCATATGTTAATCTCCATGTCCTGCCTCTGTATACCCATTATCCCTAGCCGCCATGTGTTAACGAACGATTGGAATCTTTGTTGTACGGCCTTGGTTGTTCTCCATGTTTCTGCTCTATACAGCAGCACTGACTTGACACTTGCGTTGAATTTACACACTTTGGAATGAATCTTGATTCTCCTAGATCCCCATATCTTGTTTAGTGTCATTAATGTAATTCTTGTCTTTCCAATTCTGGTCCTTACATCTGAACCTTCTGATGTGTCAATTGTTCAGTCCAAATATTTAAAAACACCCCATCTCCTCCAACGGGGAGGAAGACTAACGTCTGGTCAGGCACAACATACTGATTAGACATTGCTAGTCAGGGTCAGGCACAACATACTGATTAGACATTTTAGTTAGGGTCAGGCACAACATACTGATCAGACATGTTAGTGTAACAGACCTCACTGTTTGCCCCTGGCCGTTATTCTAACTTAGAATATTCTCACACTCATCCACAACATTCATGACCATACTCAGTAAATGACATATCACACAGCAGGTGGCATTTTTATTTCATAATACTCATACCAGAAAAATGAGTAGTGAAATTACAAACACAATACAATACATATCATCTTAACTAAGTATTCTATTATTATATATATGTTAATATACATATTAACTAAAGCGGAAATTTTAGGCATTAGCTCTTGATGGAATTCCCAACTATCTAAAACCCGGTTCTATTGCCTTATTCCCATCACACACCTCGCCTTAACTGCGTCTTCAACACACCTTATCAAATACTCTTCCTCACTCAAATCTCCCCAGGCGGGCGATCTGGACATACCTCGTTCACATTGTGTCCTGCTTACAAAATAACGTTCAAATTATCACTTAATACAAAACTCACACACCTACTTGAGCGATCCTGTTCTATCACTAACATTCGTGCCACAGTCTATCAATCGCTCCTCTATCTAAGTCGGTGAGTTAAACATACTATCTAAATTCAGTCTCTCTTTCTCTCTCTCGCTCTCATCTCTCTATCCCTCCTCTTCATCCAGCCTCCTGAGCTAAACTTTGTCTCGAGTTATATACTCAAGCAAAGTCAGAGCTTGACCAAAGGATCTCAGGGGATGGCTATATTCAGTCTTATTGGAACGAAACACTTTGCACACCTGTCACTCATTCTCTCGCAGCAAGCCCCGCTGCCAATCCGTCTGTCAATCATTATTTCCCTACCCAAATCGGAAGGCCAGTGGTCAGCTCCTACCTGTCCACATTCTTTGCCCCAACTCTGTTCTCCTTTGTTGAGACGGTGAGTGACCTTGACACGCATTCAGGCACATTTGTTATCAGCAACCACATCACCCCTGTCCTAAACTCTCTGCTCCGGCGGAAACTGTTACATTAGTCAGGGTCAGGCACAATATACTGATCAGACATGTTAGTCAGGGTCAGGCTCAACATACTGATCAGACATGTTAGTCAGGGTCAGGCACAACATACTGATCAGACATGTTAGTCAGTGTCAGACAAAACATACTGATCAGACATGTTAGTCAGGGTCATGCACAACATACTAACCATAACTCTGCCCTCGGCTTCCTAGTTGCCCTTCCTGGAAACGGGCTGTTTTCATGGCAGCTAACGAGGTGAGGGATTGACGTGATCCTCGCAGTAGTGAGCGATACGCAGATGAAGCCAAGCACGAAGCATAGCACAACCTCCTGGAGGACCCAGGTCCACCTTTATCAGCACGCTAGTGATGTGAGAAAAGCCACTGCAACCCGCCACTTAACGTCCTTTTCAGTGAGCACAAAAGAGTAAACCTACTCATTGTGGGCATTCTAAACAAACAACAGTTACTCTAACGGCTTTACCTCAGCCCTGATTATTTTCTGTTGATTGGGTCAATTTTAAGGAGCTTGGTTTTCTTTTATGTTTTCACTTAATCCCAATTTGGATCAGTCATTTCCTACACGCTAAATTTATATCTACCCTTATTTCACTACGAAGATTTTAAATTTCAGAGTCACACAATGTGACAACGACTACAGTGACTATGAAGAACCAAGAGCAGTACGAGGTGGTTATCAGCACTACAGAAATGCATACATGCGGAGAACCTGTGAGAATCATAGAGTCTGGATATCCGGTTCCGCAAGGGGAGACAATACTGGACAAAGTTAACGACCTTAGAAATAAGTAAGCGTTTCATTACTTGACAATATACGTTTTTAGAAATATAAACTACTCTTCTAGCATTATTATCTTGCCTCAGAGACACCACCATGAGTGTCTACGTTAAGCGAGCTTAATGAACCTGAAGTATCTATACATATCGTCATTTTTAGAAAGAGACCACATATGGATGTTCTCGAACTGCAGCATTGTTGAGTTTTGATGGCAATGAAGACAAGAGGAACCAGTACAACAACAAGAAGAACAAGAGAAACAAACACACACAAAAAAACATAAGTTGGTTTGGAAGAAGAAGATCCAAAAAACAAATGTGATGCTTAAGAAGATGAGTAAGATCCAGAAGAAGAATACATTTGACAGAAAAACGTCTGATAGAAAGCCGACATTACTCTCATCCTTCATCATCATTAAGTGCCGTCTCCGTAACGGAGATTGACGGTAATGGATCGCCATATGTCTGTCTCACGCCAGTCTGGTACACGCAGTCAAACTGTGTCCTGACCACATACTGAAGTTATCTGTCCACCTGTACCTCTGTCACCCTTTCGGTCCCTTGTCATCTACTCTACCATCCAAAATAACCTTCAGGAGACCGTCATGTCGCTTGTCATGACCAACATATTTTATTTTACTGCTTTTTATATTCTTCGGAAGTATTTGTTCCACCTGGAGTTGTTCTAGAACCTTATTATTGGTTTCCCTATCTTTCCAAGAAACTGGTGCATGTCTTCTATATACCCACATTTCAAAGGCTTCAATACGTTTCTTCATTTTCTGTGTCATGGTCCAGGTTTCTACTCGATATAATAAAATACGATAAGATGAGAACATTGAAAGTTTCGACCCATTTATGATTGGGGGGTGCTTCTTCTTCTTCTTCTTCGTACGCAGTCAGACAGTAACCATTATTTTTTCGAAAAAAAGCGGCAGTCATCCTGAGGCTGTCGCCACTGCCATAGAGCTTGTCTTGCAGTTCCACTGGTGATGGCCACATCTGCTCTCTCTGATCCTCGAATGTCGGGCAGTTCTGCAGCAGATGTTCAGCGGTAATTTTACCAGTACCGCACGGGCATTCGTCGGTACACCCTATCTTCAATTTGTTGAATAGGTGGTACCTCAGTCTATTGTGGCCAGTGCGAAGTCTGAAGACAACGACCTGCTCTCTTTGGTTCAACTGGTAATAGGCATCGTTTTTGGTGTAACCAGTATGTTCGGTTTCCCATTTGGTCATGTATCTGGCTTTGATACGCCGTTTTGACTCTTCGTACGTCATACTAGTATCTGTTTGTGGTAGTCTTGCACCTTCTTTTGCCAGTCTGTCTGCCTCCTCGTTGATTTGGATGTTGCAGTGTGATGGGACCCACAGTACCACTACCCTTTTTGGTGCGGACTGCTGGCACAGCTGCTCTTAAGTAATTATAAGCTCAGTGTTTTTCTGGCTTTTTAGCGCTGTGACTACGGCGAGAGCATCTGTAAGCAGGACTATATGACTTTCATTTTCATTGTGTGTCACCATTTCTTCCACTGCCGCCCTCAGTGCCTCTGCCTCCGCTCTGAAATTGCTTGTGTACTTACCAGTAGCGAATGACAGTGTTATTTGATTGCCATTTGGTAGGTTCAGGAATGCTCCTGCCCCTCCGTTCTGTGTATTGTTTGTTACAGAACCGTCGGTGTATGCATGGGTCCAGTCCATGCTTGGGTAGCTTTTCGATATGAAGCTTAGGGTAGTATCTCTCCTTTCTTTTTCAGTCTGGCTGTTTTTGTTTCCAATACCTGGTATATTTTCTACCACCTCTGGAAATATATCCTGCCTCCAGGTAGGTTTTCGTACAGTAGTGATGGGTTTTGGTGTTGTTAGTGCGTTTATGTGATCTTCGTGCATCTTTGCTTCGGCTATTTCTGCAAAGTTTCTCCGCTTTAGTTTCCCATTTCCCAAATTGTTTAGTCTCTGGTGCATTGGATGGTCAGTCCCTCTTCGGAGTTTCTCTGACTGCAGCTGGGCTCTGCAGTCTCTTCTATCGGTCATGGATTGCAGTTTTGAAATCTTTTCAAGTTCTACAATTGGCGTTGACTTCATGCCTCCTGTTATAACTCTCATGGCTTGGTTTTGAAGTTTGCTAACTTTATCGAAGTTCGCCTTTGCTGCTGTTGTCCATGCCGCAATGCCATACTCGAGAACTGGTCTCACTCTTCCAGTGTACAGTTTCTTTAGTATGCCTTCGTCTGCTCCCCAGTTTGTGCCAGCAAGTTTCCTCATGATTGCCATTCTTTCTCTGGCTCTCATTCGGTTTCTCTCGATCTGACGTTTCCATGTCATGCGCCGATCAAATGTGACTCCCAGATAGGTTGGGTTTTCGTTTGGCTGCAGGAATTTGTCATTTAAGCTTAATTTTGTATTTTGGGGTTTGATTGAAAGCGAGAATATTGTGCATGTGGTTTTCTCCTCGTTTATTTTGACCAGCCATGAGTTCGCCCACTCTTCCAGCGATGTTTGGGCCTGCTGCATCCGATTTCTTGCTATGGTGAGATTCTTTTCAGAGGTCCACATAGCCAGATCGTTTGCAAACATTGAGCTATGGACTCTCCTTGGTATATTCTCTGTAATGTCGTTTATATATACCAGGAAGAGTGTGGGTGACAGTACTCCCCCTTGGGGTACTCCCTGCTCGAGTGTCACCTTTTTGCTCATCTGCCCTTGTACTTGGACTCTGGCCGTTCTTTGTTTGAGGTAGTGGTTGATCCACTTGTATATTTTCCCACAAACATCACTTCTTCTTAACTTGGCTCTAAGTCCGTCTTTCCAGACTTTGTCAAATGCCTTTTCCAGATCCACCCAAACAGCTACTGTGTGTTTCTGTGCCTGGTAGGCATCTTCTATTTCCTGGGCTATGAGGATGATCTGGTCCTCAGTGGATCTGTGCTGTCTAAAGCCGGCTTGCTGTGGAATTAGTATTCGTTTGTCTTCCAGATGCCACATCAGTCTGGTGTTTATCATCCGTTCCATCAGCTTGCCGACACAGCTCAGTAGGCTTATGGGCCTGTATCCATTTGGATCTGTTTTGTCCTTTCCTGTTTTTGGTACTGGTACCAGTATTGCGTCTTTCCATGCCTGGGGTACAATTCCCCTTTTCCAGCTTTGGTTCAGGACCGATAGCAGTTTCCTCTTCGCTGTTTGGCCCAGCCCCATCAGCATTTCGTTTGTTATCCCGTCTTTTCCGGGAGATTTCCTTTTCTTTAATGTTCTCAAAGCCTCTTCCATTTCGCTCATTGTTAATTTGGCCATCATGTGCTCTTCAGGTGCCGTATTGATGTTGTCGTGCCCCTTTAGCTCTTCGCTAATGTCTGTATGCTTATCTGCAGGGACCTCGATGTGGTTTGCTCTGGCATAGTGATCGACAAAAGCGTTTGCGGCTTTCTTACCTGTGAGCAAGTTTTCGCCCTGCTTGATGGTAATTTGTTTGTTTGACGGGGTTTCGTCGTTTATGGCTCTGACTAGCTTCCATAGCTTGTTCCCGTCTTTGTCCAGGTTTAGGATTTCCGTTTTGTTTTTCCAGCTTTCTCTTGCTGTTTGCTTGAGAGTGTATTTGTATTTAGCCGTGGCGGCTTTGAGGGCGATGTTTGCCTCCATAGATTGTTCTCGCTCTGCCATGTTCCTAGCATTTGTTACTGCATCTTCCGTTTTATGCAACTCATCATTCCAGTAGGGCTTATAGTTTTTCCTAGCTCCTCTTGGGATGGTTTCAGTGGCGGCTTGCATTATTGCCTTGCTTAGGCTTTCCACCATGGGCTTCATTTTGTTGTTTCGTGTGTTGATGGTTTCACACAGCCCATCTGTCAGGATTGCAAATCTGTCCCAGTCGGCTCGTTTGTAATTCCAACGTGGGATCGGTTTTGTTTCCTATCGGCCTACTTCCATGTCAATGATTAGCCTGATCGGCCTGTGGTCGCTACCTGCCAGTTGGTTTAGCACCTGGCGGTCTATTTTATGGTGTATGTCCTGTGTGGAGAAGGCCAAATCTGGAGTCGAAGTGGTATGCCATGTTCTTGAATAGAAGCTGGGGCTATCCTCCGGCCTATTGATTAGGGAGAGATTTGTATCTATCTCCCATACTTCCACTTCGTCACCTCTGCTGTCTGTGTCAGAGTATTCCCATCTCTCCGAGTGGCTGTTGAAATCTCTAACTACTATGCAGTTGGAGTCTCTGACCTCCATACTCGAGAGCGATAGGTCTCTATTTGTTGGTCCGTACAGATTGAAAATGCGGAGCTTCATCTCTTGAGCCATTATGTCAACTCCTACAATTTCTGCTTGTCCGGTGTGACTGACAGGTACCGCGCTACTCGGTATGCAGTTTCTGGTCAGTATCAGGACCCCTCCTTTGTGGCCTTCTCTATCGAGACGGAAGGTCTGGTATCCTCTGATTGAGAATTTATGATTATTGTTGAGGTGCGTTTCCTGGATACATGCCACGTCAATCTTACCTTCATGCAGGTGATGTGTTAGGGGATTGGGGGTGCGAGATTCCAGAGTTACGATACGCAGATGACACAGTGATACTATCAAGAAGTGCGGAAGGTCTAGAGCAGCTATTTTCAGCCGTTAATGGACATAGTAAAGATCAAAATCTGTTCATAAACATTAAAAAAAACAAAAGATAATGACCAACGATAAAACACAATGTCAGCATAAATTTACAGTGGGTGGTGAGGAAATAGATCAGGTTACACATTTTGAATATCTGGGCTCCAGAATTGACAAAAATGGTGACTGCTCGAAAGAAATCAGAAGTAGACTAGCTATGGCAATGCAGAGACTGAACAGCCTGAAGAAATTATGGCAGGGCACCAACAAAACGATAAAAGTAAACGTCTTGAGAGCCTGTGTTTTTCCTGTGGCAGCTTATATACCAAAACTTCTAGACAAAGAATCGAATCCTTCGAGTCAAAATGTTACAGAAAGATCCTCAGAATACCCTGGACAGAGAAAAGAACAAATGTAGACATTCGGCAAGAGCTGAGCATAGAGAAGAACTGGTTTATCAATTCCATTTTGGCTAGGAAATTTCAAAAACTTTGGCCCCATCAAGACACACAACGGTCTTTAGAGAACGGTGATGGAAGGTATGGTGCCAGGCAAAAGAGGAAGGGGTAGACCAAGAAGACGATAGCACCAAGATATCCTGGAATGCCTGAGTATGACAGTGGCGGAAGCTGGTGTTTTGGCAAGGGAACGAGTTTCTTTCAGACAGACTGTGATGGGAGCGACGTTCTACAAGGGAACGAGTTTCTTTCAGACAGACTGTGATGGGAGCGACGTTCTACAAAGGACATGCTTCATGATGATGATAATAAAATAATGCACAGAGCAATTAATGATTCTCATTTTTAAGATCTGAGATATCTGCTTGGACAGAAGTGTATATCTCATGGTGTTAAATGTATTTTTGTTTATCCATTTAAATTATTTTAATGATCTCCTTTTCGTATTTTCCATCTCCGTACTGTAACCTCCTGTTGTCTAAATATTAACTTTACACTTTCAGTCACGACCACTACCGGAAGTTTGTCATCTTCGAACCACACGGCCATTTTGACATGTACGGTGTCCTGTTTGTCTCCCCTGACAACCCGGAAGCAGATGTTGCAATCATATTTCTTAACAACGAGGACTATTCGACAATGTGCGGACATGCTTGTATATCTGTGGCCCGCTATGCAGTTGACAGGGTAGGTAGTGTTTATTGCGTTACCTAGCAACGTGATGGTGATTAACAGAAGCAAAATGTACGAGGTATGGTCGAAATGTTTTGTACTTTAATATGAAGGAGTCAAGGCATTATCCTGGAAATTGGTATGAACTTTAGGCTTTCTCTTTGAATTCAATCTGCAAAGTGATACACTTCCCTCCTAAATTCTTCCCCTTCCAGTATTGTTGAACTCTTCCGTCTGGGCCCGTAACCACGTCTTCAGCTCAGTAATCACATCTGGACACGGAACCACGTTTTCAGCTCAGAAATCAAATCTTGGCCCGGAACCAGGTCTTTAGCTCAATAATCAAGTCTTGACGACGGAAAAACGACGTCTACGAGGCGGATACTCCATGTTTGGAAACAGGAAGTAGTTACTAGATGCCAAGTCAGGGTAGGCTGGTAGCTGGGGGCAAGACGTGAAAACCAAACGTTTTTATGACGTCCTGGACTTGATTACCGAACTAGAGAAGTGGTTCTGGGTCTTCTTCTTCTTCTTCTGCGTACGCAGTCAGACAGTAACCATTATTTTTTCGAAAAAAGCGGCGGTCATCCTGAAGCTGTCGCCACTGCCATAGAGCTTGTCTTGCAGTTCCACTGGTAATGGCCACATCTGCTCTCTCTGATCCTCGTATGTCGGGCAGTTCTGCAGCAGATTTTCAGCGGTCATTTTACCAGTACCGCACGGGCATTCGTCGGTACACCCTATCTTCAATTTGTTGAATAGGTGGTACCTCAGTCTATTGTGGCCAGTGCGAAGTCTTAAGACAACGGCCTGCTCTCTTCGGTTCAACTGGTAATAGGCATCGTTTTTGGTGTAACCAGTATGTTCGGTTTCCCATTTGGTCATGTATCTGGCTTTGATACGCCGTTTTGACTCTTCGTACGTCATACTAGTATCTGTTTGTGGTAGTCTTGCACCTTCTTTTGCCAGTCTGTCTGCCTCCTCGTTGATTTGGATGTTGCAGTGTGATGGGACCCACAGTACCACTACCCTTTTTGGTGCGGACTGCTGGCACAGTTTGCAGAGTGCTGCTCTTAAGTAATTATAAGCTCAGTGTTTTTCTGGCTTTTTAGCGCTGTGACTACGGCGAGAGCATCTGTAAGCAGGACTATATGACTTTCATTTTCACTGTGTGTCACCATTTCTTCCACTGCCGCCCTCAGTGCCTCTGCCTCCGCTCTGAAATTGCTTGTGTACTTACCAGTAGCGAATGACAGTGTTATTTGATTGTCATTTGGTAGGTTCAGGAATGCTCCTGCCCCTCCGTTCTGTGTATTGTTTGTTACAGAACCGTCGGTGTATGCATGGGTCCAGTCCATGCTTGGGTAGCTTTTCGATATGAAGCTTAGGGTAGTATCTCTCCTTTCTTTTTCAGTCTGGCTGTTTTTGTTTCCAATACCTGGTATATTTTCTACCACCTCTGGAAATATATCCTGCCTCCAGGTAGGTTTTCGTACAGTAGTGATGGGTTTTGGTGTTGTTAGTGCGTTTATGTGATCTTCGTGCATCTTTGCTTCGGCTATTTCTGCAAAGTTTCTCCGCTTTAGTTTCCCATTTCCCAAATTGTTTAGTCTCTGGTGCATTGGATGGTCAGTCCATCTTCGGAGTTTCTCTGACTGCAGCTGGGCTCTGCAGTCTCTTCTATCGGTCATGGATTGCAGTTTTGAAATCTTTTCAAGTTCTACAATTGGCGTTGACTTCATGCTTCCTGTTATAGCTCTCATGACTTGGTTTTGAAGTTTGCTAACTTTATCGAAGTTCGCCTTTGCTGCTGTTGTCCGTGCCGCAATGCCATACTCGAGAACTGGTCTCACTCTTCCAGTGTACAGTTTCTTTAGTATGCCTTCGTCTGCTCCCCAGTTTGTGCCAGCAAGTTTCCTCATGATTGCCATTCTTTCTCTGGCTCTCATTCGGTTTCTCTCGATCTGACTTTTCCATGTCATGCGCCGATCAAATGTGACTCCCAGATAGGTTGGGTTTTCGTTTGGCTGCAGGAATTCGTCATTTAAGCTTAATTTTGTATTTTGGGGTTTGATTGAAAGCGAGAATATTGTGCATGTGGTTTTCTCCTCGTTTATTTTGACCAGCCATGTGTTCGCCCACTCTTCCAGCGATGTTAGGGCCGTCTGCATCCGATTTCATGCTATGGTGAGATTTTTTTCAGAGGTCCACATAGCCAGATCGTCTGTAAACATTGAGCTATGGACTCTTCTTGGTATATTCTCTGTAATATCGTTTATATATACCAGGAAGAGTGTGGGTGACAGTACTCCCCCTTGGGGTACTCCCTGCTCGAGTGTCACCTTTTTGCTCATCTGCCCTTGTACTTGGACTCTGGCCGTTCTTTGTTTGAGGTAGTGGTTGATCCACTTGTACATCTTCCCACAAACATCACTTCTTCTTAGCTTGACTCTAAGTCCATCTTTCCAGAATTTGTCAAATGCCTTTTCCAGATCCACCCAAACAGCTACTGTGTGTTTTTGTGCCTGGTAGGCATCTTCTATCTCCTGGGCTATGAAGATGACCTGGTCCTCAGTGGATCTGTGCTGTCTAAAGCCGGCTTGCTGTGGAATTAGTATTCGTTTTTCTTCCAGATGCCACATCAGTCTGGTGTTTATCATCCGTTCCATCAGCTTGCCGACACAGCTCAGTAGGCTTATGGGCCTGTATCCATTTGGATCTGTTTTGTCCTTTCCTGTTTTTGGTACTGGTACCAGTATTGCGTCTTTCCATGCCTGTGGTACAATTCCCCTTTTCCAGCTTTGGTTCAGGACCAATAGCAGTTTCCTCTTCGCTGTTTGGCCCAGCCCCATCAGCATTTCGTTTGTTATCCTGTCTTTTCCGGGAGATTTCCTTTTCTTTAGTGTTCTCATAGCCTCTTCCATTTCGCGCATTGTTAATTTGGCCATCATGTGCTCTTCAGGTGCCGTATTCATGTTTTCGTGTCCCTTTAGCTCTTCGCTAATGTCTGTATGCTTATCTGCAGGGACCTCGATGTGGTTTGCTCTGGCATAGTGATCGACAAAGGCGTTTGCGGCTTTCTTACCTGTGATCAAGTTCTCGCCCTGCTTGATAGTAATTTGTTTATTTGACGGGGTTTCGTCGTTCATGGCTCTGACTAGCTTTCATAGCTTGTTCCCGTCTTTGTCCAGGTTTAGACTTTCCGTTTTATTTTTCCAGCTTTCTCTTGCTGTTTGCTTGAGAGTGTGTTTGTACTTCGCCGCGGCGGCTTTGAGGGCGATGTTTGCCTCCATGGATTTTTCTCGCTCTGCCATGTTCCTAGCATTTGTTACTGCATCTTCCACTTTCTGCAACTCATCATTCCAGTAGGGCTTATAGTTTTTCCTAGCTCCTCTTGGGATGGTTTCAGTGGCGGCTTGCATTATTGCCTTGCTTAGGCTCTCTACCATGGGCTTCATTTTGGTGTTTCGTGTGTTGATGGTTTCACACAGCCCATCTGTCAGGATTGCAAATCTGTCCCAGTCGGCTCGTTTGTAATTCCAACGTGGGAGCGGTTTTGTTTCCTGTGGGCCTACTTCCATGTCAATGGTTAGCCTGATCGGCCTGTGGTCGCTACCTGCCAGTTGGTTTAGCACCTGGCGGTCTATTTTATGATGTATGTCCTGTGTGGAGAAGGCCAAATCTGGAGTCGTGGTGGTATGCCATGTTCTTGAATAGAAGCTAGGCCTATTGATTAGGGAGAGATTTACATCTATCTCCCAATCTTCCACTTCGTCACCTCTGCTGTCTGTGTCAGAGTATCCCCATCTCTCCGAGTGGCTGTTGAAATCTCCAACTACTATGCAGTTGGAGTCTCTGACCTCCATACTCGAGAGCGATAGGTCTCTATTTGGTGGTCCGTACAGATTGAAAATGCGGAGCTTCGTCTCTTGAGCCATTAGGTTCTGGGTCCAGACGAAGACATTCTAAAATCAGGGCATCTTGAAGGAGAAGAAAAGATGACAGAAGTGTCTCACCTTGCATAGTGAATATGTAGAGAAGTGTCTCACCTTGGAGGGTGAATACACAGAGAAATGTCTCACCTTGCAGGGTGAATACACAGAGAAATGTTTCACCTTGCAGGGTGAATACACAGAGAAATGTCTCACCTTGCAGGGTGAATACACAGAGAAATGTTTCACCTTGCAGGGTGAATACATAGAGATGAACTATAGATCATTTCAATTTTCGAGAAAGTGCCTTGACTCCGTCATACTGAAGTCCAAAACCGTTCGACCATCTCTCGAAAGGGCCAATTTCTATGTCATTAAATTTAAATATTCATTTTAAAAATCACTTCCTTGTAGTTCTTCCTGGGAACCGGTTGTTTTTGTGGTAGCCTGGCTAACAAGGTGTGGGATCGATGTGATCCTCGTAGTAGTAAACGTAACGCTGAAGAAACCCAGAATGGCACAACCGCCTTGAGGATCCCAATTCAACTTCATCAGCACGCTGAGGATGGGAAGAAAGCTACTGTAACCCAGCAATTAATACACCACTGACTCATTGTGAGCGTTGGCAACAACAACAACAACAACAACGACACTAAATGATTAGAGACAGCTGGTCTTCCTTCCAACCACGCAGAAGAACAACAGCAGAAATAACAGAAGCATTAAAGAAGCACATCCTAGGGTCATGTCAAGAAACCTCTCCATAACTTGGCGCGTAAAGGCACAAGCAGAACAACAAGTGACAAGAAGAAGATAAGAAGCCCATCTTGACACGCGTAAAGAACACTAACAAAAACGGCATAAAGAACACTAACAAAAACGGCGTAAAGAACACTAACAAAAACGGCATAAAGAACACTAACAAAAACGGCATAAAGAACACTAACAAAAACGGCATAAAGAACACTAACAAAAACGGCGTAAAGAACACTAACAAAAACGGCGTACAGAACACTAACAAAAACGGCGTAAAGAACACAAACAAAAACGGCGTACAGAACACTAACAAAAACGGCGTAAAGAACACTAACAAAAACGGCGTAAAGAACACTAACAAAAACGGCGTAAAGAACACTAACAAAAACGGCGTAAAGAACACTAACAAAAACGACGAACAGAACACTAACAAAAACAGCGTAAAGAACACTAACAAAAACGGCATAAAGAACACTAACAAAAACGGCGTAAAGAACACTAACAAAAACGGCATAAAGAACACTAACAAAAACGGCATAAAGAACACTAACAAAAACGGCATAAAGAACACTAACAAAAACGGCGTAAAGAACACTAACAAAAACGGCGTACAGAACACTAACAAAAACGGCGTAAAGAACACAAACAAAAACGGCGTACAGAACACTAACAAAAACGGCGTAAAGAACACTAACAAAAACGGCGTAAAGAACACTAACAAAAACGGCGTAAAGAACACTAACAAAAACGGCGTAAAGAACACTAACAAAAACGACGAACAGAACACTAACAAAAACAGCGTAAAGAACACTAACAAAAACGGCATAAAGAACACTAACAAAAACGGCGTAAAGAACACTAACAAAAACGGCATAAAGAACACTAACAAAAACGGCGTAAAGAACACTAACAAAAACGGCGTAAAGAACACTAACAAAAACGGCGTAAAGAACACTAACAAAAACGACGAACAGAACACTAACAAAAACAGCGTAAAGAACACTAACAAAAACGGCATAAAGAACACTAACAAAAACGGCGTAAAGAACACTAACAAAAACGGCGTAAAGAACACTAACAAAAACAGCGTAAAGAACACTAACAAAAACGGCGTAAAGAACACAAACAAAAACGGCGTACAGAACACTAACAAAAACGGCGTAAAGAACACTAACAAAAACGGCATAAAGAACACTAACAAAAACGGCGTAAAGAACACTAACAAAAACGGCATAAAGAACACTAACAAAAACGGCGTAAAGAACACTAACAAAAACAGCGTAAAGAACACTAACAAAAACGGCGTAAAGAACACAAACAAAAACGGCCTCTATTATCAATGCAAACACTATTCTTTCACCGTATCTATCATCCCAACTGTGATCACGTGTAGAAATTATGTCACGGTATGTGCCATAAATGACGTTTTTTTTCTCATTATTCTCGATCCCCTATTGCTTAGGTGTTATTGTGCATCGGTTGGATGCAATTATACCACCCCCCCCTCCCTCCCCCCCTTCCCCCCCCCCCCTCCCGTTAAGGGCCACCACAGTTTTAAATATCTGGGTTCGACTGCCAGTGGTGAAGGATGAAAATGTGAGGTGTTGGCAAGAATAGCACAGACATAGCGGCGCTTGCACGGCTTAACAAAATCTTGCAAGAGAAACGGTTAGCACTATGCACGAAGGTCAGATTAATGCGTACATTGGTCCTGTCAATATTCCTCTATGCTTATGAGACATGGACAGTTACAGCTGACCTTCAGCGAAGGATACAGGCCTTGGAGAGGAGATGTTTCCGAAGTCTACTAAACTTCACGTACAAAGATCGAGTTAGAAATGAGGAAATACGAGATAGAATTACAACAGCAGTAGGGCTTTTTGAAGACTTCTTGGCAACTGTCAAAAGAAGGACACTCACTTGGTACGGTCACATATCAAGATCAAATGGTCTTGCAAATACAATCCTCCACGGAAAGGTGCAAGGCAGACGACGAAGAGGTCATCCCAAAAAGAGGTGAGAGGACAACATAAAAAATAGACCAATCTCCGACCAGAGAAGGCACAGGCAAGGGCCGCTGACAGAGAAGGGTGGCGTGGGGTTGTGGGCGTGTCTTCATGGGTGCCTCAATGACCTCACCGGTTACGGGATGACCTGATCTGACCAAAAAGGGCCACACAGAGGATTGCGAAGAAGGACCACTTTAACTGGAGAAACATATTTTAAAATTATTTGTACATTAATCAATTTCAGGGCCTTATGAGACGACCTTTAACATTCCCCGAGACTCAAGTCAACATTCAAGTTCCCTGCGGGTTAGTCAGGACATTTGTAAGTGTCGAGCAAGGTGACTACCTTAAGACAGGTCGCGCCAGATTTGAAAGTGTTCCATCCTTTGTAGTTTCCACAGGTTTGTTTAATTGTGTGTGATAGTGGAGTTTACATATTGTTTTTGGGTGGCAGCTCTAGGTTGGTTTCAGTGTGTATGAGTGCGTATGTTTAGTATTTTGTAATTGTCACATATCTTTTAAATTATATTCTGACTTTTGTAGTTGTCACAGATTTGTTTCCTTGTGCGAAAGTGCATATCAAACTTTTGTAGTTGTCACAGATTTGTTTCACTGTGTGAATGTGCATATTCAAACTTTTGTAGTTGTCACAGATTTGTTTCATTGTGGGAAAGTGCATATTCAAATTTTTGTAGTTGTCACAGATTTGTTTCATTGTGTGAAAGTACATATTCAAACTTTTGTAATTGTCACAGATTTGTTTCATTGTGTGAAAGTGCATATTCAAACTTTTGTACGTGTCACAGATTTGTTTCATTGTGTTAAAGTGTTTATTCAAACTTTTGTACGTGTCACATATTTGTTTCATTGTGTGAAAGGGCATATTCAAACTTTTGTAGTTGACAAAGATGTGTTTCATTGTGTGAAGTGTATATTCACTTTTGTAATTATCACAGGTCTGTTCCTCTGAATGTCACCGTGTTAGTGCATAACAAAAAACAACTCAGTAATGGCAATGTCAATAAATAAACTATCCAGGTCAAAATAAACGATAAGGTACTTATATACATTACAATGTTTCTCTTACCTTTGACGTGTAAAGGGATATATAAACGAAGATATTAGGAGACAAGAAGGTACAACGTCAGTGCTAGATATCATCGAGAGGCAGTAAACCAAATGGTTCGGCCACGTGACACGTCAAATACTAAATAGTATCCCTCAAAAAGCAATGATATACAGATACAACGGATACAACGTCAAGGGCCACCACGCACAAGATGGAGAGCAGAAATAACAGAAGCAGTAAAGCTCCCCACGTATGAAGCACATACTAGGGTCCGGTCAACAAACATTAACTTAAATTAACGTCTTTAAACTGGTTTAGAAGACTCTGCAGAGTCTGTATACAACCAGTTTCATTTACATTTTCTTGCTCTAACAGCTATGCGCATCCAATCTATTCTTAAATGCATTAATTGCCCATGTCTCCATTACTTCCTATGGCAATGCATTCCAAGCATTCCCCACTCTTTGACTAAAAATAAATTTTATAATATCTAATCTGGACCTTTCTTTGGTTAATTTGTAGCTATGCCCTCTTGTTCTTGTAGGTGTTGTATTTTGAAGAAAAAAACTTGTTAAAGTCTAATTTATCCGTTCCTTTGATTATCTTATAAACCTATATTACGCCACTTCGAATTCTTCTCTTTATTAGACACTGTAAGTTGGTTTTTCTGAAGTCTTTCCTCATATCTGTAATTCTGGAATCTCACTATCAGCTTTGTCGCTCTGACATATAACAAGAATTCGGAGGAAGGACATAAAACTATACATAATGAAATCTAAATGTTTCCAAAACAGAAACAATATGTGAATAGAAAAGAGATATCAAATAATTGCAAGATTAGCTAAGAACTGATATTTTAACAAGTGATAAACTTGTAAATCAAATGATAAATAAATTAGATTTAGAACAGTCTTGCATAAGGAACATAACAGAAAAATCATGTTTCAACCAACAGATCTTTACATAAGTAACATAACAGAAAAATCATGTTTCAACCAACAGGTATTTACATAAGTAACATAACAGAAAAATCATGTTTCAATTAACAGGTATTTACATAAGGAAAATAACAGAAAAATCATGTTTCAACCAACAGATCTTTACATAAGTAACATACAGACAAATCATGTTTCAACCAACAGGTATTTACATAAGTAACATAACAGAAAAATCATGTTTCAACCAACAGGTATTTACATAAGTTACATAACAGAAAAATCATGTTTCAACCAACAGGTATTTACATAAGTAACATAACAGAAAAATCATGTTTCAATTAACAGGTATTTACATCAGGACAATAACAGAAAAATCATGTTTCAACCAACAGATCTTTACATAAGTAACATACAGAAAAATCATGTTTTAACCAACAGGTATTAACATAAGGAACATATTCAGATCTGAACTCTCATCTATCCCCTTTCACCAGGGTCGTCGCAAAACATCAGTTAAAGTCAAGTTTAATTGACAGTTAAAACACGTTTCACTCTGTTGCTTAGCTACGACGATCCATGTTTTGAAATAACCTTAAAAATGGCGGAATATCCATCACATACACAGATTTCAAAGAAGTTAATACCGCTACTTTCGTATTTACAAATGTGATGAACTTTTAAACTGACAGGTTATAAAATAACCCGAAATATGGCAGAATATATTGCACATGTTCAATTTCATTTAATGTAGTTATTTCCCTTAGGTCCGTATTTGCAAATGTGGTGAGGTTTTACGCGTGTTGTATTCTGAGGGATGGGGAGGAAGACTAATGTCTGGTCAGGCACAACGTACTGATCAGACATGTTAGTCAGAGTCAGGCATAACATACTGATCAGACATGTTAGTCAGAGTCAGGCACAACGTACTGATCAGATATGTTAGTCAGAGTCAAGCAAAATATGCTGATCAGACATGTTAGTCAGAGTCAGGCACAACGTACTGATCAGAAATGTTAGTCAGAGTCAGGCAAATTAAATTGGTCAAGGCCCTCATATTGGCTTCCTCGTAGCCATGCCTGTAAACAGGCTGTTTTAATGGCAACTTGGCTAAAGAGGCGGGGGAATGACGTGATCCCCGTAGTAGTGAGCGACACGCAGACTAACCAAAGCAAAGCACAACTGCCTGGAGGACCCCTGTCCACCTTCATCAGCACGCACGGGATGTGAAGAAAGTTACTACAACCCGCCACTTAACGTCCTTTTCAGGGCACACAAAAGGGTAAACCACCTCATTGTGGGCATTGGCCAACAATACTCTGAGCGATGGAAAGTAAACAATAAATTACTTATTTGATCAGGCCAAAGGTCGTGCATCTGTAATACATCTGTATATTTTATGTTAGATCGATGATTCAGAATCTGTTATGGTACAGAAGAGACTATAGTAATACTATTGATCAAATAGTGTAGAAACACAACTCACATAAATTAGGTGGCATTTCCTTCTTCAACATTAATACTTAAAACTAATACATAATTTTATTATGGATATTTTGAGTGGTCCGCCAAGGTCTTTGTGTATCACAAGGACAAGAATAGCACCACTGCTGCCCCGCCCCCCCCCCCCTCAAGAGAGCATGTGGTAAGAGGTGAATAACTGTTTGACATAGCATAACACCGACTATGGTGGTTAGGTGGTTTTTTAGGTGCAGCATAGATGGCGCCTAACAGGCTGCGGATCTACTTTGCTCTAGTTTTTGAGTCTATTAAGATAGACTCACACATCGGTTAACCACCATCTGCTGCACTTGTCCCAATATAGCGGAGTGATAAGCTGCTCAAGCCTAGCCCACTAAGCAGGAAATCCTCATCCCAGCTATATCCAGCTCACACCAGAGCTGGGACCTGCACATGAACATCTACCCCTGTAAAAGTACAAGTCAACTTAAAAAAAAAAAAACAATAATTAATTACTTAGATAATTTAATTATATGTCTTTAGATCATAAATTTACCTCAATTTGTTTAATATTCATAAATTTGTATTTACAAAAAAAACTTTTTTGATAAACGAAATTGCTGCACATGTATTGAACTGTAAAACACAAATCTACAAAAAAATTAGGCCATCCCTAAATGGTTAAATAGTTTAGACATCTGTTAAGAATGCCTCTGAACCTATCCGTCACATGAACCTATAACACTAGGCATCTAGGCTTTAGAGCAAGAGGAAGATTGAGAAAAAGATGGATTGATATGTTAAAGAAAAACTAGTGGCATGGATTGAAAATAAAAAAGGCCAAATAGATAGAATTTGAATGAATATTAAATTTCACTATAACATCTAACGGCAACTGATGAGAAAAGTCCTTGGTTTACCTGGACTCTGAACTGACATCATACGATAACAACGAGATGTCAATGGAGACGATAGATGTTTGCTAGCTAGCTGGATCCAGAGGTGATGACAATGCATTTGGAGATGATGACAACATGGAGAATAACATAAAACCTGAGATCGCCAGGCGGAAACGGGCGGACTGGGCAACCTTCAACTCTATCATGACAGCAACAGAGGCCACACAAGACATGAGACTAAGTGCGGACATCTTTGACTCGGTAGAGTTACCAGCGCTCTGTTATGATAGCGAAACCTGGTCTCTAACGAAAGCAGCAGAGAGCCAACTGAGAACAGCATACGCATCACTTGAAAGACGCCTTGTGGGCATAACCCTCAGACAACAACGGCAGAGCGAACTACACAATAGCGACATCTGGAGAATGTCACACATCAAGGATGCCCTACAGTACGTCAACCACTCAAAACACAGCTGAGCAGGCTATATAGCGAGACGACAAGACGAAAGATGGAGTACCATAACCGCCATGTGGTACCCGCACCACAAAAAAAGACCTTGGAGGATGGCTCCCAACTCGCTGGCGAGATTCACTAGACAATAACAATATTCACGACCCTACAACAAACAGACTATTATCCCCCTGGACAACAGAAACGACTGAACCCTGAGTTGGAACCCGCTCAAGGGGGGACGACCCCTTGATGAAGAACGGGTCGAACTAATAACTAAGACAAAGGAATTTAAGATGCCATAATGACCTCTTCATAACCTGACGCTAAAAGGCACAATCAGAACGCAAAAAGAAAGGTTGATGGAAGATTCGAAACTTAAATCTGGAAGAGAATATGATTGTCCTTACCTTTTTTCTTTAACCTGGATCAAATAATGACATGGGCGATGGCGTGGCCTAGTGGTTAAGTGGCACGGCTCACAACCAGAAGATGCTAAGTTCGATCCCCATCACAGCACCGGCCGTTACCCGGGGGAAGCAAACCCTTAAAAAATGCAGGAGGAAGCAGACCCTTACATAAAAGGAATGCTGAAGTCGGATGCACTGGGCCGACCGGCGCTAAATAAAAACCACAGTGCAACGCACGCCACCTTGGGGATTAGAGACATAAGGCGAACGAAAAAAAAAATAATAATGACATCCACAAAAAATAAATCACAGAACGATTCACACGAGTGATTTATTTCATATTTAAATGATTAACTTATTTTCCAATACATTACCGCAGACGTAAAGGTCCAAGTTGAAGGTCATGGCACAGTAACAGTAGATGTTGCTTATGGCGGGGCATTCTATGCCTATGTGGCTATTGGAGATCTGGGGTTAGACTTCGAGAAGTCATCTATTGCCGATATCAACAAAGCTGGAACAGCAGTTACAGGTAAGGAAATGCAGAATTGAAGAATATGGAAAATCTGAGTGGTTTTCGTGAAGGTTTCTGTGTGTGATAGATACCAGATTAGACTCATTTCCACAATGAAATCGTGTCTGAAGTGAAGGCTAAGAGAGTGGCATGATCCATATAGGGTAGAATATTATATGTGTTGGATAATGGGGAGATAGTAGAGCTACTCCTTTTTCTTCTTCTTCGTTTTCTTCTTCTTCGTCTTCTTCTTCTTCATCTTTTTCTTCTTCTTCTTCTTCTTCTTCTTCTTCTTCTTCTTCTTCTTTTTCTTCTTCTTCTTCTTCTTCTTTTTCTTCTTCTTCTGCCTTTCCTTTGTCTTCTGCTGTTCTTTTTTAAATTTGTCTACCTCATTTCTTCTACTTCTTCTTCGTCTTCTTCTTTTTCATCTTCTGCATGTTCTTCTTCAAGTACTTCTTCTTCTTTTCTTTCTTTCTTTCCTTCTTTTTTTCTTTTCTCTTTATACTTCATTTCTTCTACTTTTTCTTCGTCTCCTTCTTCTTCATCGTCTTTTTCTACTTCTACTTCTACTTCTTCTTCTTCTTCTTCTTCTTCTTCTTCTAATTCGTCTACTACTACTTCTTCCACTTCTTCATCGTCATCATGTGACATTATGTCAGAGTTGACAGCGTGGCTGCGGTACCTGCGCCTTTCAGAGCCGATTTATTTTAATCCGGGGTGCATATTCTCTTAGCTCGACTACACGGCTGCAGCCTGATCCAGGGTCGAGATTTGTGGACCGAATAGAGTCTTGAGCAGCTCAGGGTCAACGAGCGAGATGAAAGGCCCCAGCTACGAGTCATTGACTCCTGTTAGCCCATTCACTGTACTGTATCTTCGGGCCCGGATTCATATTTGGCAATTAGTAGTAAGTCTATGGGTGGTTTTCTTCAGATGGCTAACAAGGCCTGGGGAAAATGCAGCTCTGGTGTGTCCAGCTCCAGGCTTTTGAATGACATTAAGAAATGTCATGAGCTTTACCAGGAGAGATAGAATGAGAAATTAGAACATTGAAAATTATATTCTAAGCCCGGAGAGATAGAATGAGAAATTAGAACATAGAAAATGATATTCTAAACCAGGAGAGATAGAATGAGAAATTAGAACATAGAAAATGATATTCTAAACCCGGAGAGATAGAATGAGAAATTAGAACATAGAAAATGATATTCTAAAACAAGAGAGATAGAATGAGAAGTCAGAACATAGAAATGATATTCTACATACATATCAAGAAAGAAAAAATACAATGGTTCATTTAATTCATGAAAAAGAAACCTGATCAACTACTCCTGAGCGCTTACATCACAGTAACATTTAGCTACACGGCACAATGAAAATTGCGTTGCAGATGGACATATAATAAATCCTATAATAACATTTACTTAGAATATCAGACGCTACACAATTGCACAGAGAAGGGAATGCAAAGCTCCCCACGTCACTAAGTCCGGACTGCGCCTTACAGCAACAAGATAAAAGGACATGTAATTAAGTGGCGCCCGTGTGGGAAAGGACAGGACCACTGTAACAATCCAAGCATGTCTTAATATGTGGTCATAGAAGGGTGTGCATTGTTGCTGGCAACATCTTTATGAGAACCATTGCGTTGGAAACCGCCAGAGAATGTTTTCGGATACAGATTTCTGGCTTTTTGTAAGTGGCCAGCTACAGTGGACTGCGTAGCGCAGGGGATAGCGCGTTGGCTTCGTTTCTGAGTGGTCCTGGGTTCATTCCCCAGTTGAGGCGGTAATGTTTTCAAGAGCGCAATGGCTCCCGGGTCAACCCAGCCTTAAATGGGTACCGGTTCAGTCCGGGAAGTAAAAGCGGCGAGGGAGAGGAGATGGCTGCCACCCTCATATAGCCGAGCCTTTGAAATGTGAGATCGCTAACACCTCACACCCCTACGGCTGTGGGCTACTTTACTTTACTTTACAGCTACAGTAGGAATCTTCATTATCTTTACCATCATTGTCAAAGTGAAGATTTGTTTGCAAGATTACATTTACATCACATCTTCTCAAATGTAACGGAACATTGGTTAGTGTATATATGCAGCAAGTCCTGCCGAAGTGAGCAGTTTCTTCCTCAATTTAATCCAAATAAGCGCGCAAGTCATCCATTTCACGGACACAGCAAGAGAAAAGACTGTCCAACGGCTGAACAAAAAGACTGGTCTTCAACACATGTGATGGACAAACATCATATTATAATCATCACAAAAGGACCGTTAGTTGAGGTTCCGTCACTGCCCGTAATAAACGGAATCTAAGCGATGCAAAGAAAAAGCAGAATTCTGTTGTTTTTTTTAAAATGTCTTTAATGCTTCACAGCTGCTACAAAGAAAGTGGTCAAACTGTCTCATCCGGAAACTCCAGCGTTTCTGTATGGCACAATGGTTGTTGATGCCAGGGAAGGGCGACCCTCGGGTACAGGCACTAACATCTGCATCTTCGCTGACTCTGAGGTATGTTCATATATTATTATGTCTGTGCCATTGTGCTTCTTAGATGACAAAAAATACGTTTGCTTAGGAGTCTTAGGCCCGATACATCCATCGGCCCACTGCAGCCGCACGGCTCCAGGCAATGGAGAGGAGGAGGCTGATATCTGCTGCAGCCCCTCTGTGAGTGGACCACCTCTTCTGCGCCTCCAGCTGATCAAGAAAGTACTTTGACGTCGAGGAACGATTTAGAATTATGTTGTGGGCCGGGGTTTCCTGGTCCAGCCGTTAGACAACACCGAAAAAAACTCGGCGACGGTCAAGCATTTCCGAAATTGAGTGGAGCCCAAATGGAATGAACAATTATACATTTCACCAAAACGTCCACCAGAAAGTCGGACCTCCGTTATAACGCCGTTCGAGATCAAATGTTGGATACTTAATTGTGGATTTTTTTAAAATATAGGTTTGGCTCTGTGACCTTACCAGGACAAAAATAAAACGATACTACCTTACGACCCAACCGTCTTCGTCAAGGACAAAAAGTGTGAAATCACCTAACAAAGCAGAACAAAGAAACCAGACATGATGTAAAATTAACGGTTTAAGTTTGGCGCTATCATAGGATGTGTCAGGAAAGCGTGAGACACGGCATACCAGTTATGGCTTGGCTTGGCTTCGATCGTTCTCAATCTCCCGCTACCAGACCCTGAAAGGGCTTAAGTAGCAGAATGTAGTCCAGAGAACGGAATGCGTTGTATCGTAGTTTACAGCTTGACTGCGATATTTGCACCTTTCGGTCCAACACATCCGACTTCAGCAACAATTTTTTAGTGCCGGGTTAGCATTCCCTCTTCGGTCCCTTCTCATTAGCCAGTCTGCCCTGCTGCATCTTGTTATCCGGGATCACCCGGTTTAGGTGTAGACGGGTTTTTGTGAGCTCTGGTTCGCTGGCCCTGACGCTAGCAGGCAGCAATGGGTCGCTGACCAGTGCAGCTCATGCGCGGCTCAGCATCTTGATCCCATATCCATTATGAGATAGAGTAGACCAAACAAGTAACTGGCAAACAAAAAACAGGCAAAATATGAACACATCATCATCATCGGGTGTCCTGTCTGTTGGTGTTGCCGATCATGAACATCCATCAATTTATGTCCCTTGTATTTTTTTTATCAACACTGTTGTTGATTGTCGCCCTTGCCATTCTCCTCGGCGTTCCTCGTTCATGCTATCTTTCCTGTTGCTCCAAGACATCTCTTCTCATAACATGCACATAAAAGGTTGACTGCCTAGTTCTGATCCTTCCAATAAGTTGTCTTTGTGTTTGTGCCTTTTCGAGTGCTGTATCATTATTCTTCTTTGCAGTCCATGGGAACCGTAACACTTCTGTAAAACCACATATCGGTTGCTTCCAAAGATGTATGCGCTTGCTTGTTGATGTCCATGATTCACTGCCATATATCAGTACTGGTTCCACGTAGCATCTAAGGACTTTCTTTCTTAGTTCCAGCGACAGGTTTTGTTGAACAAATCACACACACACACACAAACAACAAAACAAAACACAAGAAACGAACAAACATAAAGTGATACGAAAATAAAACAACATGGAAGACACATAAATGAATAAACAAAAATAAGAAGATTTAGATATAAAAGGAAAGAAAATAGAAGATAAAATAAAGAGTGGCATAAGAATGGAAGCCTGTACAAACCGTCGGAATGTATAGGACCTCGAGGTTTGAGTCTTCTTCTTCTTCTTCTTCTTCTTCTTCTTCTTCTTCTTCTTCTTCTTCTGCGTTCGTTCTCTATCTCCGCTGCCAAGCGCCGACCACACCACTCTGCAAGCAGCAGGATGTAGTCCTGCGAACGGCATACGTTGTGTCGCTAGTTTACAGCTTGACTGCGATATTTGCATCTTTCGGTCCAACGCATCCGTCTTCGGCAGCTAGGTTTGAGTCAACTCGTTAGAAAAACCAAACGATTCTCAAAATTAAACCGGTACCGATTAATGGAAGACCAGGAGACAATGACAGTGACTCTGATGTCTACCTCGCTCTGATGTCTACCTCGCTCTGATGTCTACCTCGCTCTGATGTCTACATCGCTCTGATATCTACCTCGCTCTGATATCTACCTCGCTCTGATGTCTACCTCGCTCTGATGTCTACCTCGCTCTGATGTCTACCTCGCTCTGATGTCTACCTCGCTCTGATATCTACCTCGCTCTGATATCTACCTCGCTCTGATGTCTACCTCGCTCTGATGTCTACCTCGCTCTGATATCTACCTCGCTCTGATGTCTACCTCGCTCTGATGTCTAACTCGCTCTGATGTCTACCTCGCTCTGATGTCTACCTCGCTCTGATGTCCAGGACTAGTACCTCTTTCTGGACTCTTAGCCACTAAAGTGATTCACTAACGAAAGCCTACAGGACGATAAGCCACTAAAGTGGCTCACTAACAAAAGCCTAGATGACCATAAGCCACTAAAGTGACTCACTAACGAAAGCCTAGAGGACCATAAGCCACTAAAGTGGCTCACTAACAAAAGCCTAGATGACCATAAGCCACTAAAGTGACTCACTAACAAAAGCCTAGAGGACCATAAGCCACTAAAGTGACTCACTAACGAAAGCCTACAGGACCATAAGCCACTAAAGTGGCTCACTAACAAAAGCCTAGATGACCATAAGCCACTAAAGTGACTCACTAACGAAAGCCTAGATGACCATAAGCCACTAAAGTGACTTACTAACGAAAGCGTAGATGACCATAAGCCACTAAAGTGACTCACTAACGAAAGCCTAGAGGACCATAAGCCACTAAAGTGACTCACTAACGAAAGCCTAGAGGACCTTAAGCCACTAAAGTGACTCACTAACGGAAGCCTAGATGACCATAAGCCACTGAAGTGACTCACTAACGGAAGCCTAGAGGACCATAAGCCACTAAAGTGACTCATTAACGAAAGCCTAGAGGACCATAAGCCACTAAAGTGACTTACTAACGAAAGCATAGAGGACCTTAAGCCACTAAAGTGACTCACTAACGAAAGCCTAGAGGACCATAAGCCACTAAAGTGACTCACTAACGAAAGCCTAGAGGACCATTAGCCAATAAGGTGACTCACTAACGAAAGCCTAGAGGACTATAAACCACTAAAGTGACTCACTAACGAAAGCCTAGAGGACCATAATCCACTAAAGTGGCTTACTAACGAAAGCCTAGATGACCATAAGCCACTAAAGTGACTCACTAACGAAAGCCTAGAGGACCATTAGCCACTAAAGTGGCTCACTAACGAAAGCCTAGGGGACCATAAGCCACTAAAGTGACACTAACGAAAGCCTAGATGACCATAAGCCACTAAAGTGACTTACTAACGAAAGGCTAGATGACCATAAGCCACTAAAGTGACTCACTAACGAAAGCAAGCCTAAAGGACCATAAGCCACTAAAGTGACTTACTAACGAATACCTAGATGACAATAAGCCACTAAAGTGACTTACTAACGAAAGCCTAGATGAGCATAAGCCACTAAAGTGACTCACTAACGAAAGCCTAGATGACCATAAGCCACTAAAATGACTCACTAACGAAAGCCTAGATGACCATTAGCCACTAAAGTGACTCACTAACAAAAGCCTAGAGGACTATAAGCCACTAAAGTGACTCACTCACGAAAGCCTAGAGGACCATAAGCCACTAAAGTGACTCACTAACGAAAGCCTAGAGGACCATTAGCCACTAAAGTGACTCACTAACGAAAGCCTATAGGACCATAAGCCACTAAATTGACTCACTAACGAAAGCCTAGAGGACCATAAGCCACTAAAGTGACTCACTAACGAAAGCCTAGAGGACCTTAAGCCACTAAAGTGACTCACTAACGAAAGCCTAGAGGACCATAAGCCACTAAAATGACTCACTAACGAAAGCCTAGATGACCATTAGCCACTAAAGTGACTCACTAACAAAAGCCTAGAGGACTATAAGCCACTAAAGTGACTCACTAACGAAAGCCTAGAGGACCATAAGCCACTAAAGTGACTCACTAACGAAAGCCTAGAGGACCATTTGCCACTAAAGTGACTCACTAACGAAAGCCTATAGGACCATACGCCACTACAGTCACTCACTAACGAAAGCCTAGAAGACCATTAGCCACTAAAGTGACTCACTAACGAAAGCCCAGAGGACCATAAGCCACTAAAGTGACTCACTAACGAAAGCCTACAGGACCATAAGCCACTAAAGTGGCTCACTAACAAAAGCCTAGAGGACCATAAGCCACTAAAGTGACTTACTAACGAAAGCCTAGATGACCATAAGCCACTAAAGTGACTCACTAACGAAAGCAAGCCTAAAGGACCATAAGCCACTAAAGTGACTTACTAACGAATACCTAGATGACAATAAGCCACTAAAGTGACTTACTAACGAAAGCCTAGATGAGCATAAGCCACTAAAGTGACTCACTAACGAAAGCCTAGATGACCATAAGCCACTAAAATGACACACTAACGAAAGCCTAGATGACCATTAGCCATTAAAGTGACTTACTATCGAAAGCCTAGATGACCATTAGCCACTAACGTGACTCACTAACGAAAGCCTAGAGGACCATAAGCCACTAAAGTGACTCACTAACGAAAGCCTAGAGGACCATAAGCCACTAAAGTGACTCCCTAACGAAAGCCTAGAGGACCATAAGCCACTGAAGTGACTCACTAACGAAAGCCTAGATGACCATAAGCCACTAAAGTGACTCATTAACGAAAGCCTAGATGACCATAAGCCTCTAAAGTGACTCACTAACGAAAGCCTAGAGGACCATAAGCCACTAAAGTGACTCACTAACGAAAGCCTAGAGGACCATAAGCCACTAAAGTGACTCACTAACGAAAGCCTAGAGGACCATAAGCCACTAAAGTGAGTCACTAACGAAAGCCTAGATGACCATTAGCCACTAAAGTGACTCACCAACGAAAGTCTAGAGGACTATAAGCCACTAAAGTGACTCACTAACGAAAGCCTAGAGGACCATAAGCCACTAAAGTGACTCACTAACGAAAGCCTAGAGGAACATAAGCCACTAAAGTTCACATTTTGTTTTGTTTCGCTGAATGGTGATTCAGGTTTTTATGTGACCCGATACTTTACTTCTAAGGATTTGAATAGTTTTCTTAACTAAATTTTACCAAAAGGAGACTGGTCTGTGTCGAAAACGCGTTGATTATTTCAATTAAATGGTGGTGTTTACAGCAATGGCCACTGTATACATACATTATCTGTCGACCGCAGTCAAGCTGTAAACTAGCGACACAACGCAGTTTGTTCTCCGGAGTGCATCCTGCTACTTGTTCATGACTTGGTAGCGGTAGATTGAGAACGAACGCAGAAGAAGAAGTGTCCCTTAACATTTTTTAGATTCTACAACCTACTTATTTTGCCAAATTATTAAATATCAACAATTTACTGATATGTACTATTAATATGTTTATCTTTATTATTGGGCGAAGCAGCAATATAAAAAAGGCATGCAGTGATTTGTTTGTACAAACTGAAAATTAATTTGCTCCAAACCTCAAATGAATCAAGCCTTGATAGAGTTAAAGTGGTTAGCTACAGGAGAGCCGGAGTTATTTGAAATGTAATTGAGGTGTTGATGAAACGGACACTGACTTCATGGCTAGTCTCTCCGATGGACTTCATGTTGGAATGCAGAAGATAATGGAGTTCAAGATCCAGGGGAAAATTGGAGATCAAAATTCAAATCTATAACTCAGACATGCAGAGACATTCCAGTACGAATCTATGCTGAAACGAAGAGCTGCACAGGATAGAGTCAAATGGAGAGACATGCTTAGACAACCACAACCACTCTTAGGACTGATAAACCAGAAGATAAGTTCAAATGGAGAAATACTCAGACAACCTTACAGTCTTAGGACTGATCAACCAGATGTTGATGATATATAATGTTTATTTTGCCAAATTAAAAAATTTACAATGCAAATTTCTCTCATTTACTGTTGTATTTCTTGTCTACGTTTTCTATTGTATTTATCTTCTTGTTTTCATTGAATGTGTTTCACTTTAGTTTAAATTCTAAATTTTATATAGTTAAGTCACGAGTTTTGTATCTTTTTTTCTTCTTCAGAATCTTAGAAGCCTCATCTTTGGCTATCTTACTCTATAAAACTCTTACTTATCTCTTCCTCTCTCTCTCTCTATCTCTGTCTCTCTCTCTTTCTCTTTATCTTTCTCTCTCTCTCTCTCTCACTCATTTCACAGACCGACATTACATGCGGATAACTCTTTAACTTCCAGACTGACCGTTCACCAACCGGCTCTGGAACCACAGCCAGGATTGCCTTAATGTACTTCAAAGGCCTCATCTCTTTAGGGGAAAGCCACGCATTCCGGAGCGGGGTTACAGGCGCAGAATTTGTTGGGCGCCCTTTGAGAGAGTCACAAGTTGGCGGGAAAAGAGCCGTCATTGTAGAGATTGAGGGTCAAGGTTACTACTCAGGACGAAACGTCCTGACTTTGGAGAAGAATGACGTTCTGGGAAGAGGTTTTCTTGTTCGAAAATAAATGTGAAATAGAAGAATGGCATTCTGTGAAGAGGTTTTCTTGTTCGAAAATAAATGTGAAATAGAAGAATGGCGTTCTGGGAAGAGGTTTTCTTGTTTGAAAATAAATGTACAATACCAGGGCATAGCGTAATGGAAGATATATAAATAATATCTAATGTTAATTTTCTAATTATATTTGTACCTTTCTATTTCTTCTGTTTGTTAAAGATTTATGTCTCTTAATGTTGTATTTCTTCAAACAGCAATGTCTTCCTTTTGATGTTGTATTCCTTCAAGTAGCAATCTCTTCCTTTTGATGTTGTATTTCTTTAAGTTGCAATGTCTCCCTTTCATGCTGTGTTCTCAGTTATAACACTTTGTTATTCCTTTTGATGGTGTATTCTCAAGTATAACACTTTATTCTTTTTGATGGTGTATTCTCATTTAAAACACGTTATTCTTTGTGAAGCTGTATTTTCATTAAACACTTCATTCCTACTGATGTTTAAACACGGAATCCTGGTATTCAAACAGGCAAGTGTATGCCACTGTCATGTACCTACTTACTGTTTCTATAGATTTTTTTCTTTCACACCTGTATCATATTTGTTGTACTGTTTCTATAGACTTCTTTCTTTCACACATGTATCATATTTGTTGTACTGTTTCTATAGACTTCTTTCTTTCACACATGTGTTATATTTGTTGTACTGTTTCTATAGACTTCTTTCTTTCACACATGTATCATACTTGTTGTACTGTTTCTATAGATTTCTTTCTTTCACACCTGTATCATATATGTGGTACTGTTTCTGGAGATTTCTTTCACACCTATATCATATATATGGTACTGTTTCTAGATATTTATTTATTTCACACCTGTATCATATATGTTGTACTATTTCTAGAGATTTTATTCTACCTGTATCATATATATGGTACTGTTTCTAGAGATTTCTTTCACACCTGTATCATATATATGGTACTGTTTCTATAGATTTATTTCACACCTGCATCATGTGTTCTGTCTCAAAGGGTAGCTCCACACTCATCAAATTATTGGTCGTGTACAACCATGAGTTGGTAAGTCTTCCAGCCTACTGTAAATGTAAGTATCACGCCCTTTACCGACGACTGTTGCTCCTTACAAACCAACCTATTTGGCTGTTATAAGTCTCTTGGCAGGATGCCATTATTTTCCGAACGCAGAGAAGCGATCATACTGTGATAATAAACCCGTGCCGGCCAGACTGGACACGGCGGATTCGAAATCGATGAGAAGGGATTGTAAATCGGACGTTTCGTCCAAAGACCTCACATAACCTACTATTAACAAATACCTATCAACGCCTTAACGAACCTGACATATAAGGCTATCTACAGTTGTCTTATCTTCTGCTCTTGTATCACCCAAACTGGAGTATAGACCAACCATCATCATAGGCGTGTCAGTCTCTGTAGAACATGCGCGAGGTTCTCCAAAGAAACATACTGTTTCCTGGCAGTCTGGTAGCGAGGTGTGAGATTGACAAGATCCCCTTAGTAGTGAGTGACACGCAAGCATAGAATCACCGTTTGAAGCAGCCCAGTCTACTTTCATCAGCACGCTCCGGATGTGAGGAAAGCCACTGCAAACTCCCACAAATCGACTTTTCATGGGAGCCATGAACGACGAAACCCCGTCAAATAAACAAATTACTATCAAGCAGGGCGAGAACTTGATCACAGGAAAGAAAGCCGCAAACGCCTTTGTCGATCACTATGCCAGAGCAAACCACATCGAGGTCCCTGCAGATAAGCATACAGACATTAGCGAAGAACTAAAGGGACACGAAAACATGAATACGGCTCCTGAAGAGCACATGATGGCCAAACTAACAATGCGCGAAATGGAAGAGGCTATGAGAACACTAAAGAAAAGGAAATCTCCCGGAAAAGACGGGATAACAAACGAAATGCTGATGGGGCTGGGCCAAACAGCGAAGAAGAAACTGCTATCGGTTCTGAACCAAAGCTGGAAAAGGGGAATTGTACCACAGGCATGGAAAGATGCAATACTGGTACCAGTACCAAAAACAGGAAAGGACAAAACAGATCCAAATGGATACAGGCCCATAAGCCTACTGAGCTGTGTCGGCAAGCTGATGAAACGGATGATAAACACCAGACTGATGTGGCATCTGGAAGAAAAACGAATACTAATTCCACAGCAAACCGGCTCTAGACAGCACAGATCTACTGAGGACCAGGTCATCCTCATAGCCCAGGAGATAGAAGATGCCTACCAGGCACAGAAACACACAGTAGCTGTTTGGGTGGACCTGGAAAAGGCATTTGACAAAGTCTGGAAAGACGGACTTAGAGTCAAGCTAAGAAGAAGTGATGTCTGTGGGAAGATGTACAAGTGGATCAACCACTACCTCAAACAAAGAACGGCCAGAGTCCAAGTACAAGGGCAGATGAGCAAAAAGGTGACACTCGAGCAGGGAGTACCCCAAGGGGGAGTATTGTCACCCACACTCTTCCTGGTATATATAAACGATATTACAGAGAATATACCAAGAAGAGTCCATAGCTCCATGTTTGCAGACGATCTGGCTATGTGGACCTCTGAAAAGAATCTCACCATAGCAAGAAATCGGATGCAGACGGCCCTAACATCGCTGGAAGAGTGGGCGAACTCATGGCTGGTCAAAATAAACGAGGAGAAAACCACATGCACAATATTCTCGCTTTCATTAAAACCCCAAAGTACCAAATTAAGTCTAAATGGCAAAATCCTGCAGCCAAACGACAACCCAACCTATCTGGGAGTCACATTTGATCGGCGCATGACATTGAAAAGTCAGATCGAGAGAAACCGAATGAGAGCCAGAGAAAGAATGGCAATCATGAGGAAACTTTGCTGGCACAAGCTGGGGAGCAGACGAAGGCATACTAAAGAAACTGTATACTGGAAGAGTGAGACCAGTTCTCGAGTATGGCATTGCGGCATGGACAACAGCAGCGAAGGCGAACTTCGATAAAGTTAACAAACTTCAAAACCAAGCCATGAGAATTATAACAGGTGGCATGAAGTCAACGCCAATTGTAGAACTTGAAAAGATTACAAAACTGCAATCCATGACCGATAGAAGAGACTGCAGAGCCCAGCTGCAGTCAGAGAAACTCCGAAGACTGACCGACCACCCAATGCACCAGAGACTAAACAATTTGGGAAATGGGAAACTAAAGCGGAGAAACTTTGCAGAAATAGCCAAAGCAAAGATGCACGAAGATCCCATAAACGCACTAACAACACCAAAACCCATCACTACTGTACGAAAACCTACCTGGAGGCAGGATATATTTCCAGAGGTGGTAGAAAATATACCAGGTATTGCAAACAAAAACTGGCAGACTGAAAAAGAAAGGAGAGATACTACCCTAAGCTTCATAACGAAAAGCTACCCAAGCATGGACTGGACCCATGCATACACCGACGGTTCTGTAACAAACACTACACAGAACGGAGGGGCAGGAGCACTCCTGAACCTACCAAATGGCAGAAAAATAACACTGTCATTCGCTACTGGTAAGTACACAAGCAATTTCAGAGCGGAGGCAGAGGCACTGAGGGCGGCAGTGGAAGAAATGGTGACACACAGTGAAAATGAGAGCCATATAGTCCTGCTGACAGATGCTCTCGCCGTAGTCACAGCGCTAAAAAGCCAGAAAAACACTGAGCTTGATGACTTAAGAGCAGCACTCTGCAAACTGTGCCAGCAGTCCGCACCAAAAAGGGTAGTGGTACAGTGGGTTCCGTCACACTGCAACATCCAAGGCAACGAGGAGGCAGACAGACTGGCAAAAGAAGGTGCAAGACTACCACAAACAGATACCAGTATAACGTACGAAGAGTCAAAACGGCTTATCAAAGCCAGATACATGACCAAATGGGAAACCGAACATACTGGTTACACCAAAAACGATGCCTATTACCAGTTGAACCGAAGAGAGCAGGTCGTTGTCTTCAGACTTCGCACTGGCCACAACAGACTGAGGTACCACCTATTCAACAAATTGAAGATAGGGTGTACCGACGAATGCCCGTGCGGTACTGGTAAAATGACCACTGAACATCTGCTGCAGAACTGCCCGACATACGAGGATCAGAGAGAGCAGATGTGGCCATTACCAGTGGAACTGCAAGACAAGCTCTATGGCAGTGGCGAGAGCCTCAGGATGACCGCCGCCTTTTTCGAAAAAATTATGGTTACTGTCTGACTGCGTACGCAGAAGAAGAAGAAGAAGACTTTTCATGGCACACAAAAGAGTCAACTTGCACATTGAATGTATTCAACGTCGACGGCAACCATTCTTCTTCTTCTTATTATTATTGTTATTGTTCATTCATTCATTCATTCATTCATTCATTCATTCATAGGCGTCTCAGTCTTTGCAGACCATGCGCTTGGCAACCAGGGTGCAAGCCTATGCGCTGAATATGGAAACAATGGGCTGCCCAAACTGCAGGATCCCCCTATCGTTCTCGCTGATGTAATCCAAAGCAATGCAGAGCAGGACAATTTGGCACTAGCTCAGCTGCAGGAGTTGCCGGAATGAATTCACAATTTTGAAACCATCCGCCTTAGGTGCTACCACTTCGGATTTTCTGTCTGGGTTAACTCCCTTAGCCCTACCCTCTCCCGAGGTTTCCACAAGACAGTGTAGTCGTTGCCCGCAGATGCTAGTTACTCGAGACATCCGATGATACTCTCATCATCCCAGGACTAATCAGCGCTCCCTTGCACTTGTTGGTTTTAAAACCAGTGTTCTCCCTTTCGTAGACGAGCTGCCTGAACAGGCTAACGAGCTTCGTCTACTCAGGCTTAGAGTGAGAGTTTACCTTCTCTTAGATTGGCTGCCAGCCAAGGCTAATGAGACAAATCTGCCCGCCCAGTTTTACCACCGCATACTCGGCCACGTCCCACAGCAGGCTCTGTAAGAAACAGGGGGCCCCTCATGAAGGTGCTGTTGGGGACATAATAATGTAGGAGAGGCCATTGGTATGGAAACTCTTGTCCTGCAAGCCGAACAGTGAATCCAGCAGAGATATCTACAGCTGAAAAGTAGAGGCTATAACAGACGCTTTACTTTCCTTTAACGAGCGAGACGTCCAGCCCAGACCTTGCTAAACCCCAGTATAATCGGTTTCCCTTAGGAAGCCATAACTAAAACACGTCGCGAGCTTCTGAAGCGGTGACCTGTGCAGAAATTAGTTTTATACAGTGAGGTTGCTAAACTCATACACAACTCTCTTTAGTAGACTTTAAAAACATGCATAGAGTAGTCCTATTCTTTGTTCCCCAGTTAAAAGTCCCGGGATTCACTAAGTCTTCATGGCCTTATACTGGATACAAAACACGGAAAGATACATTATTCTAAATCTCTTCAGATCACCATGTCTGTCCTTACGTCTCACCCCGTCATTATCGATAGATAAACATGTTTGTTCCCACGAAATAGGCTCTATATTCAAGATATCTATAAGAAAAACAAAATTAAACGTTTAAATTTAGCTGATTCAACGCTCCTTAGCCCGTCTGAAGCTTCCACTGCCGTTGGACCAGATACAAAACATGGAATTACCATTGTTAATAGTCTTGGCTTTTGCTGGTTTGGGTAAGAACTATTTTTATTTATTGGCTATATTACTGTGATTATCACTTAGTGCAGAGCATTCATTAGTCAGTAATTTATTTTTCTACTTGTGCTGTTGAGCGCCGTGGGGAGCTTAAGTCGTCTATCTTGCGGCAAGTGCGTTGCGTCGGTCAATGTGAAACCATGTCACTGCCTCGCGGCCGCCCTCTTGTCATGTAGCCAGTTCTACCAGTGTTGTAAGCCATCAGTGGAAGATGATGAGGGTACATTCTCATGAGATGACCAAACCAACTTATTTTGTGCCTCGAAATGTATTCGATGCAAGACGTAATGCCGACCTTACTTCGAATGTCGTCGTTCCGCATTCTGTCTCCCCTGGTAACAGTGATGACCTTCCTCAAACACTTCATTTCACACATTGAGCATTCGTATTCACGGGAAAAAGTACGTGGGCTCAACTCCAGTTACCGGCAAGTTTCTAGTCGACCCCGCTGTAAATGGAAACCTGGCTTACTGTTAGGGCAGGAAAAGCAACCAGAAAGGGAACTGGCCATTATACCTTTAATAAACAAACTTGGATCTCGTACAATGAAGTCTCTAAGACTTGATCCCCGACAGCAGTAGGACTGCAGTTTTATTGTATTATGATACTCTTTTTGTTTCCCATGCCCGATAGATCCATGCGTAGGGAGCAGCGAAAGAGATAATGCAGTGTCGAGACGAGATGTGATGACGAGAGACAGGGTTAAACGAGAAACAGGTTACTAAAATGATAGATAAAGGGGAGCCAGTGGATGTTATGTATCTGGATTTTGCAAAGGCCTTTGATAGAGTACCACATAAAAGATCATTTCGAAAGTTAAAGTCACATGGAATAGATGGGGAAGTTGCCAAATGGATTGAAAATTGGTTAACAGGAAGAAGGCAGGGGGTGGGCATAAGTTAAGAGTACTCTTGGTGGTGTGAAGTGAAAAGTGGTGTGCCACAGGGCTCGGTTTTGGGACCAATTTTGTTCTTGATATATATAAACGATTTGGACATTGATATGGGATCCATGATTGCAAAATTTGCCGATGACACAAAACTATGCAGTAGTGTATCATCTAAGGCAGAAGCGAATATATTGAGGTCGGATTTAGATAAAATTCGAGAATTGTCTGTAAGCTGGCAAATGGAGTTTAATGTAGATAAATGTACAGTCATCCACATGGGTAGATCCAATATTGAACATAATTACAGAATGGGAGAGAACAATATTAGAAAGATAGATAAGGAAAGGGACCTAGGGGTTATAATAGATCATTCAGGAAAGGTGAGTGAGCAAGTTAAGGTAGCAGTGAAAAAGGCAAATGCAATGTTAGGTATGATAAAAAGAAATATTAAACATAGGAGCAAGGAAGTGATCGTAAACTGTATAAAGCTTTAGTTAGACCTAGATTGGAGTACTATGTACAGGTGTGGAGTCCTTATCATAGAGGGGACATAAACATGCTGGAAAGAATACAAAAAAGAGCGACAAAGATGATAGTGAGATTCCAGAATTACAGTTATGAGGAAAGACTCAGAAAAACCGACCTACAGTGTCTAGAAGAGAGAAGAATTCGTGGTGACAATACAGGTTTATAAGATGATTAGAGGAATGGATAAATTAGACTATAAAAGGTTTTTTTCAAAATACAACCACCCCCAAGAACAAGAGAGCATAGCTACAAGCTGACTAAACAGAGATCCAGATTAGATATTATGAAAAAAATTTTAGTCAGATAGTGGTGACTGCTTGGAATGCATTGCCAGGGGAGGTAGTGGAGGCAGGAACAATTATTGCATTTAAGAATAAATTGGATGCGTATAGCTTTTAGAGCAAGGTGATGTAAATGTAACTGGTTGTATACAGACTCTGCAGGGTCTTCTAAACCAGTATAAAGACGTTAAGTTAGGTTGAGGGTTAAGTTGATGAGGGCTGTTTTGGACAGTCTACATAACAATGAAGAAACAGATGGTCGGGTAAATGCATCTGTGCAGAGGATGATAGATTTGGGAGTGACTTGGGGAGAGGGAAGAAAGTGTGTTCTGTCTGGAAAGATCTGAAGAACTCGAAATCGAAACCTCACTAGGATTGAGTATACAGACACGATTGGGCTGGCTGCTTGGATGGAGAACGCAGCACTTATGAGAAATGATCCCTGTGTGATGATGTTGGTTACTAGAATCAAGATTCAAGAATTCTGCTTGTGCTTTTTTTGTACCTTACAAAGCATAGGGACAGAATTGCAGCTGCTCTTCAATAGGCAATCTTGGGAGAAGCTGTGCAAATGTTCATGCATTGGTGGTTTCTGTACCAATTTGTTTCACGAGGGCAAGTCAGAAAATAAGTCACAAATGACGATTAAAAAGACAATAAATCAAGTTCGAACTTGAAAACCATTTGTTTTTGTCTTTACATTGTTATTTATTTTCCAACTTTGATACACGTGTCAAAACAGGAGGCAGAATGGAGCAATATACATTAGATAGTATATATTATGAAATATTTTTTTTAGTCAGAGAGTTGTGAATGATTGGAATGTATTGCCACAGGAAGTAGTGGAGGCAAAGACAATTAATGCATTTAAGAAAAGATTAGATGTGCACAGCTTTTAGAGCAAGGAGATGTAAATGAAACTGGTTGTATACAGACTATGCAGTCTCCCAAAACCAGCATAAAGACATTACGTTGACAGAGTGTCTTACAGACAGACACAAACTATTATCTACACGAGGAATTCCTCACAATGGAAGAAAGACAGACACGTGAGCAACAGACATGACCCAATCCGACAGCTCCAGATACATTAACAAACCACTATCTTTCACCGGAGAACTATCCACTGCACTTAGACCATATACACCTGCTAAAGATATAGCAAACAGGTGAGTGCCCGTACAATGCAATCCAAGTCGTTAAATACTTGATGCATACCGTATGACGTGTTGCTTGGACAGGGGGAGGTAAGAAAGTCATTAAATAGGAGCACCGCTTTGCGCGACAAACAAATCTCACAGAATGCATTTCTTTATTATTATCCTCAACACGGCAGGCTCTCTCACAATTCAGATCATCATATCATAATTACCCATCATGTGATTCAAGTAGCGTTTCTACATTTTCTACTTATACCCCAATTAACCCTGCAGAATGTGGCAATCGTAAAATCTGTAAAAGAACTTCGCTTATTGGTTTTTCAAATCCAAAGTTGTCGCAAATAACATCCTGGCAAAATGGTTCGCCATAGTTCATACCGCATACTTTCATCTCATGCCACAAGGAAATGAAACGTTAGTCCGATGAGGCACAACATACTGACCAGGACATCGTATCAGGGTAAGGCAGCACATACTGACCAAGACGTCGAATCAGGGTAAGGCACAACATACTAACCAGGGCATCGTGTCAGGGTAATGCACAACATACTAACCAGGGCATCGTGTCAGGGTAAGGCACAATATACTGGCCAGGACGTCATGTCAGGGTAAGGCACATCATACTGGCCAGGACATCGCTTCAGGGTAAGGCAGCACATACTGACCAGGACGTCGTGTCAGGGTCAGACACAACATACTGACCAGGACGTCGTGTCAAACGCAATACACTGACAAAGGCCCCTATCTCTCTTCCATGTAGATTTCCGGAGAAATAGAAAGTTTTCAAGACAGCCTGGCTGACGAAATGTGGATCCCCGTAGTAGTGAATGTCCCGCAAATGAAACCAAGCAAATCACAACCGCTTGGAGGACCGTGATCCACCTTTATCAGCACGATTGGGGTGTGAGAAAAGCTACTACAACAAGCCACTTAACATTTTTTAGTGCCTCGCAAAAGAGTAAACAAACTCATTGTGGGCATTAAGCAACAACAACAATTTCCCGTCATGCATCAGACATATTGTAACCGGAACTGGTCGAGTGACATGAGCGGATCTGCAATTGAAGAGATCGAGTTCTCTTGAGATAAAACTAACTTAACTTAACTTCTTTATACTGGTTTAGAAGACGCTGCAGAGTCTGTATTCAACCAGTTTCATTTAGGTCACCTTGCTCTAAAAGCTAGGGGCAACTAATTTATTTTTAAATCCATTAACTGTCCCTGCCTCCAATACCTCCCCTGGCAATGCATTCCAAGGCTGTATTTTAAAACACTTGTTATAGTCTAATTTATCGATTCCTCTGATCATCTTATAAACCTGTATTAAGTCACCACGAATTCTTCTCTCTTCTAGACACTGTAGGCCGGTTTTTCTGAGTCTTTCCTCATAACTGTAATTCTGGAATCCTACTATCAGCTTTGTCGCTCTTTTTTGTATTCTTTCCAGCATGTTTATATCCCCTCTATGATAAGGACTCCACACCTGTACACACTACTCCAATCTAGGTCTAACTAATGCTTTATACAGTTTGACTATCACTTCCTTGCTCCTATGTTTAATATTTCATTTTATCATACCTAACATTGCATTTGCCTTTTTCACTGCTACCTGAACTTGCTCACTCACCTTACCTGTATGACATATTGTATCGCCTAGGTCCTTCGTATTCACCCAATTCATATACATTCGATACAAGGGTAGGTCTCATCATATCGGCAATGTCATCATTTGATATTGTATCTCTCCTGTGGACATTAATGGCTTTTCTGGGACATTTCATTTCACACATTGTAATTTTCCAGTTTCGTGACTTGGGTGAAGACCAAGTGTGAGATATTACATCATTTATGATATCAAAAACAAGGCAGAGGTCGCCGTCCATCTTATGATGGCATAATTAATTTTGCTAGCGCTACTTTTTATCCTCACTTTCTCGTCTCGAGCCGCCCGACCCCAGTGGCAAGTCAAGGACAAGACGACTAAGGGGCGACACCGAGATGCAGTGGACTCCGCATCAAGCACCCGTGAAAAAGACGGCGGAATCCGGATTCGAACCCACACCACCATTGGTAGCAGGAGTTTGAGGACGTTCGGGGATTGGTAGCGGGAGTTTGAGGACGTTCAGGGATTGGTAGCGGGAGTTTAAGGGCGTTCATGGATTGGTAGCGGGAGTTTGAGGACGTTCATGGATTGGTAGCGGGAGTTTGAGGACGTTCAGGGATTGGTAGCAGGAGTTTGAGAACAAACGAAGACAAAGAAGAAGAACATTATAAATATAGATACTAATTATATTTGTTTTGTATAGCATAACTAAGCCTGCACTTTTCGATTTTGTTTCTATATATTTCTTTGTTTCAGTATTTAATATCCCGTATTGTTTTTACGTTTTTATTTGAGTGAGTAAGTATTCATTTACCCATATTGCTTTTAAATTTGTCTCTGCGTCAGTAAGTATTTAACTACCGTATTGTTTTTATAGTTTTCTTTGCGTCATTAAGTACTTAATTACCCGTATTGTTTTTATAGTTTCCTTTGCATCATTAAGTATTTAATTACCCATATTGTGTTTATAGATTTTCTTGCGTCAGTAAGTATTTAAATACCCGAATTGTTTTTATAGATTTCTTTGCGTCAGTAAGTATTTAATTACCTGTATCGTTTCTAGATTTTTCTGCGCAAAGTAATATGCAATTTCCTTTAATTATCAATGGTACGTCACATGTCTATGAAGTTGTCCACCTTCCCCAGTGTCTCACCTCCCACAGTGCCTCACCTCCCCGAGTGCATCACCTCCCCTACTGCCCCCCCCCCCCCCTTCCAAGCATGATTGACTTTTTGTTTAAAGTGTTGATTTTAAATATCTTGTTTTTCTTATGTTATATGTTAATCTCAGTTTGACTGAATGCTCTTTCGCCTTTTTAAGTTCTGCTCGCAAAGATTTTGTTATCCGCAGACAAATCCGTATTGCAATGTGTGTCTAGCCAATCATAACGGTTGTTATTAGGTGTTTTCATTTGCTCTATCTTTTGATCCAGACAAAGACCTTCCTTCTGTAACGTAATTGTCATTGTTGTCTCTGTCCTTATGAGGTATTTGAACCTGTTTTCATGGCAGCCTGGCTAATAATGTGAGGAATGTACGTGATCCCCGTAGTAGTGATCGACACGTAGATGAAGCCGAGATTAGCACAACCGCCTGGAAGACACCGGTCCACCTCCATCAGCACGCTAGGCATTCGAGGAAAACCACTGCAACCTGCCACTCAACGTTCTTTTCAGTTCGCACACAATAGTAAACCTACTCATTGCGGCCATTCCAAACAACAACAGCAACAACAACAACAACAACAACAACAACAGCAACAACAACAACAACAACAACTCCTTGTCCTTCTCCTTCTTCTTATTATTATTCTTTGTCGTCGTTTTCTTCTTATGGGTTCTGGCGTGCGTGTAGATGAGTGTGTGTCCTAACTTTTCCAATTTATGTTTTTAAGTTCGGAAATTAATCTCTCTTCTCCCTGGTTTCAGGTGCGACCCAAACCATTGACAACTGCCCAGGAACGCTACCAAGAGACGAGTATTTAAAGCTCTTCGGCGGATTTTGTTTCGAGTTCGTTGTGTTCCGTCAGAGAGCTTATTCTGTTGCTAACGCCGACTGCACGTCACACGGGGGCAGTTTAGCCCTCGTCAAATCTCAAGAAATCACAGACTTTATAGTAGACCAGCTCCTTTATGAATATGGTTTCGGGACAAAGGTCTGGATTGGTCTCAGTGATACAACTACTGAAGGTACCTTTCTCTGGGAGGATGGAAGTCCATTAGACTACACAAACTGGGCTCCAGGGAAGGGAAATGTTACAAACAATTATGAGGACTGTGTAACATTAATACCGAGTCAGCAAGGACGCTGGGATGATGACGCATGTGAAGATGGAGTCTTCGTTAATCATCGATTCCCTTACATCTGTCAGTATAGAATCAGAGTTCCCCCGACAACAGCCACAACATCGGCAAGCTGAACAGGGTTTATCTACGAGAACAATTCAGGATAAAAACCATTTCTTGATGGAAAATAAACAGGATGTAAATTGTGTGAACGTATCTCTGCACAAATCTGTTAATTAAACGTTTATTTTATCCCTTTTTGTGTTCAACATATTATTAACTTCTTTTAGAAGTGTTTAAAAAAAATGTATACGCTTTTTTGGTTACTTTACACAAGTCGTTTTTCAAGCATGGACTAACTCTATAAAACTTAACTTAACGTCTTTAGAGTGGTCTATAAGACTCTGCAGAGTCTGCATACAACCGGTTAACCGATGTTCGAGTCCATCATAATAGATTCAAACACTAGAGAAAAGTAGACCCGTAGTCTGTTAGGTGCCATCTATGCTGCTCTTTACAAACCACATAACTATGGCCGGCGGTATGCAATGGCACACAGTTAGTCGCCTCTTACAACAAAAAACGAAAGATGGCCTGGTGCGGGCACGTCGCGAGGTCAAACGGAATTCCCAATGCGATACTCTTTGGATCCGTACCGGAACGGAGAGGGCGAGGACGTCCAAGGAAGAGATGGGTGGACAACATCACTGAGTGGTCAGGCCTTCGTCCCGGTGAGATACGTCAGGCGGCGACAGACAGAGAGAGCTGGCGTAGGATTTTCATGTCTTCATGTGTGCCCCAACGATCTGACGGGTTACGGGATGAACTGAACTGAACAGCATGCTCTTTGTGGGGCAGTGGTGCTATTATTGTTATTGTCATACACAAAGACCTCGGTAGACCACGTGGGACATAGAAGTAGTGATTTGTTGTTGTTGTTGTTGTTGTTGAGTAACTAAGTCTGCCCAGATGTTCGCTCTAACGTAGTCAGTGCCAAGCTCAAGAATTTGCTAGTGTTTTATGGCTGGGGAGTAGAGCTGTATAAGGTGGGTGTTAGTGATTGTTGAGGTACACGGGCAGTAACTATTCTCTGTCTCTGAGGAGTCTGGGGCAAGTCAGCAGCCCATGATGCGCTGGCTCGTGTGGGTGAGCGCAGTTGTGGTAGTTAGATTTGTGTACATGGTCTAACTTGTTTTTGTTTTATAAACTGAGACGCTGGTCAGGTCAGGCTCAACATACTGACCAGGACGTCGTGTCAGGGAAAGACACAAGATACTGACCAGGACGTCGTGTAAGGGAAAGACACAAGATACTGACCAGGACGCCATGTCAGGGAAAGACATAATATACTGACCAGGACGTTGTGTCAGGGAAAGACATAATATACTGACCAGGACGTTGTGTCAGGGAAAGACACAAGATACTGACCAGGACGTCGTGTCAGGGAAAGACACAAGATACTGACCAGGACGCCGTGTCAGGGAAAGACATAATATACTGACCATGACGTTGTGTCAGGGAAAGACATAAAATACTGACCAGGACGTTGTGTCAGGGAAAGACATAATATACTGACCAGGACGTTGTGTCAGGGAAAGACACAAGATACTGACTAGGACGTCGTGTCAGAGAATGACACAAGATACTGACCAGGACGCCGTGTCAAGGAAAGACATAATATACTGACCAGGACTTTGTGTCAGGGAAAGACATAATATACTGACCAGGACGTTGTGTCAGGGAAAGATACAATATACTGACCAGGACGTCGTGTCAGGGAAAGATACAATATACTTAGCAAAACCACTATCTCTCGTCCGTGAAGCGTTATATGGAAACAGTCTGTTTTTAAAACAGTCTGGATGACGAAATGTGGATCGATATGGTCCCCGTAGTAGTGAGCGTTACGCAGATGAAGCCAAGAATAGCACAATCGCCTGGAGGAAGAAGAAAAAGAAGAAGAAGAAAGAGAAGACGAAGACGAAAGAGAAGAAGAAGATGAAGAAGATGAAGAAGAAGAAGAAGAGGAAAGAGAAGAAGTAGACGAAGAAGAAGAAGAAGATGAAGAAGAAGAAGAAAGAGAAGAAGTAGATGAAGAAGAAGAAGAAGATGAAGAAGAAGAAGAAGAAGAAAGAGAAGAAGAGGAAGACGAAGAAGAAGAAGAAGACACAGATACATTGTAATATCAATAAAGAACGCTGCAGACATTACAACAAGCAAGAATTACATCAACAAAACAGAACCAAAATGGCCTCCATTTAGAAACGTTACTTAAAGAAGGAAGTTCTAACTTCGCTAAACTCGATCAGATAGCTCGTGACAGAATTCTATAGAGAGCGATTCTATAGCGACACGCAGAAACAGTGTAGTAAAAACGGTCTTATCTTTGACACAAACAGACTACCATACGTGTATGAATCCTGATTACTCCCTTTATCTTGTTGATGTGTCTTTTCTTGTCTTCTTCTTCTCTTTCCTGGGATTCCATGGCGAAGTGGTTAAGCCGTTGGCCTAGTGATCAGGGGGTGTGGGTTCGACTTCGGATTCACCTGTCTTTTTCACGGGTGCTTGATGCTCGTCTTGTCCTAGACTTACCACTTGGGTCTGGTGGCTCGAGACGAGAGAGTGAGGATAAAAAGTAACGCAGTTAATCCTTACTAAAAATAGCGCCAGCAAAATTAATTATGCCATCATCGTCTACGATGGACGGTGGCCATTGCCTTTTTTTTCTTTCTTACTCTTCGTCTTCTTCTTCTTTCTCCTCCTCTTCTTCTTCTTCTGCTTCTTCTTCTTCGTACGCTTTCAGACGACAACTTAATGTCTTTAAAGAAATCAATGTCCACAAAGACCTTGTCCTGGATTGGAACTAGAGAGGGCCAAGTGTGCCTTATCTGTATCTCGTATGATAGACACATCTGCAGCAGATGTTTAACCGTAATTGTATCAGTGCCGCAGACACATTCATTGGTATTTTCTTATTTTAACTTGATGAATAGATACAACAGAAACCTGCTGGGGAATGTTCAGAGTCTAACAATCACCAGCTGAACGGCGAGGGCAGCTAGAGATGTATGGCTACAATGACGTCACCCTACCTGTCCACTTCATTACCGACATGCGCTCAACATGGACGGCTCATCTGTATTTTCGTAATTGAGCGACATCTATGATGTCAGAGAAGGAAGCTTCGACGCCTGATCTCTGAGTTGTGCTTTTGGTCTCGAAAAGCGGTCTTTAATGTATTTCGCCCCATCGCTCGTTAGCCTTTAGAGAGCCGCACTGTTTTTTTTTTGGTGAAAATTTTCACAACTTTATATTTCGCTACCATACCGGCTTTGGTAGTTGAATTTCGAAATTTGTAACCTTTCTGTTTGTAGGTAAATAAACATGATTTTCTTGCGTGTAAAGACACAATTGAATAAACAACTTGTTGGTGTTATTGTTTTTGTTGTGTGTTTGTTAGTTTCTGAGATACAAGAAGATGAAGGTGAAAATATATGGAAAACCAAAATAAATTTGAACTCGACCGCTAGACCTAGTCGCTCCGATAGAAATCCATGGAAATCATAACAATGTATCGATACTGTGTTTACAATATCAACACAACTGTTAGTTTCCAATTCAAACGTAGTTCTTTCATCTAAACATTCATCATCAGGTGGCATGTCCTTTTAGAACGTCGCTCCCATCACAGTCTGAAAGAAACTCGTTCTCTTGCCAAAACTCCAGCCTCCGCCGCTGTCATTCTCAGGCATTCCTGGATATCTTCGTGCCATCGTCTTCTTGGTCTAAACAAAGCATATAAACAGATCTACTCGATAAAGATCTTTCCCAACAACCTACTTCACCTTTCCCTAAAAGTCGACTTGCTCCAAACGGCTTATAAGAAGAAAATACTGTTCAAAAATCCATTTGTAACGATACTTACATACGATACGTTTACCGGCGATATATCGTGTGTAGATGGATGACGTTTTTAGCATTAAAAAGTAGCTATGGGTGCAAAAAAAAATTTAAAATTTAAAATCCGATTTTGTAGGCCGAGTTTGTCTAGAGAGTCTAGACCCGGGCGTGCTACAAAAAACCACGCGTAGTCTATCTGTATCAGCTTTACGTAGGTTCCCCACCTCACAGTCCTATACCATGGCTGGAATAACCAAACTGTTGAAGGTGTAAGCTCTAGCGTTGCCGTTTTGCATCTGTTGCAGTATGGGTTAAATATAGTTAAAGCTGAGCCAGCCCGATGTTATCCTTCGTGAGATCTCCAGATTGATTAAATGGGAGTTTGTGATCTCTTGGCTCAAGTAGGTCTACGATTTTACGTTTCCGACAGGACAATCTCTAGGGCGTATATCTCCTCTTGGGCAGAAGGTATTGAGCATGAACTGGATTTTCTTTCTATTGATTTGTAGGCTAACTGCAACACTTGCTCTGTTGACTTCATTCAGGGTTTTCCCAGCTTTTCTGACGTCGTGGCTGAAAATGATTGTGTCATCAGCGATCCTCAGATGAATAAGAATTTCTGTTTAGGCCTCTATCCTCCCAGTTCATGTGTTTAAAGACCCCCTCAAGGGCTGCCTTCTTCTTAAACGAATTAAGAAACAAATTAGGATTACAACAGCAATAGGGCCTTTTGAAAACCTCTTGGAAACTGTCAAAAGAAGGAAACTCACTTGGTACGGTCACATATCGAGATCAAATGGTCTTGCAAACACAATCCTCCACGGAAAGGTGCATGGCAGACGACGAAGAGGCCGGCCCAAAAAGAGATGGGAGGACAACATTAAAGAATGGACCAGTCTCCGACCAGAAAAGTCACAGGCAGCGGCAATTGACAGAGAGGGGTGTCGTGGTGTTGTGAGGATGTCTTCATGTGTGCCCCAACGACCTCACCGGTTACGGGATGACCTGACCTGACCCGACCAAGGGCTGCTGTAAAGAGATTGTATCTCCTTGTGGGACGCCACAAAACCTTCATTCAGTGTTGCTATTTAGGTTCACAAAGATTCGTCCACCTCCATCCCCCCCCCTCCTTCTCGATCAATGTGAATCTACTGTGCTGGTCGTGGTTGGTTTTGTACGAGGCGTGTTCATATGAAACCGGACCTAACTGCACTAAGTAAGCAAACGTACGATGTGCATGCTGATGTCAATTCTGATGTAAACAAAACATACCAACCGTCAAGTTTACCAAATTTAATTATCCTTGACTCAAAGTTTCCTCAGCAGACCGTTGACAACATGGCGGGTGTGATACGGAATTCGTCCAGAGTTGACCAGCGAGCGGTGATTCGGTTTCTAACAGCTGAAGGATGTCGAATATGCGAATGACCTGGTCTCAGAAGATCTTCTGTTAACTTACGTCTTTTTTTAAACATCGTTGTCCAGTTCTTCACTGTTGCCTTCACAACCCTCACCTCGTTAGCCAGACTGATTTGAAGTAAGTCTCTTTCCAGAGAATACTGCATGGAAGTGGCGTGAGGGTCTTGGTCAGTTAATTTTACCAGATCCTGACTAATAGTATCTGATCAGTATGTTATCAGTCCAGGAAATAGACGCATCGACTGTTGGAATTGATCGAGTTACAGGAGAAACCTGCGACTGGACATCACCTGCCTTACGCAACAAGGAAGTCATTAAATAGACTTCGAACTGTTGTATCACGATGTAGGAAAACCCTGAAAAGATGGGGATACGGGGATGATGAGGCATGCGAATGTGGAGTAATACAAGACCAGGACCATCTGATGATCTGCCCAAACCTCCAGGAGACTTGTAGCATGGATGACCTGCTGAGTGCCAGTGACAGGGCAGCCCACATGGCTGAATACTAGAAGAATGATGTGTGACGTAGTACTTAGGATACGGATTGTAGGTAAGTAAGTATGTTCTGAGTGACCAAACGTTAGTTTCTCTCCCCGAAATTGGGTTTAAAAGTCACATTTGTACATGTACAATACATACACATCATCATTAGCTCTGTCAGTCTTATCAGACGATAGTAAGTTGTGCTTGGCTCTGTCCGTCCTGTCAGACGATAGTAATTGTGCTTTGGAAACGTATGCAACTACAGTCCATGGCGGTAACGAATGTGACCTTTCAGACCAATCCGGGCAGAGAAGCGTCTTCCACAGTGTGTGCAAGGAAAATCAGGGCCGTTTGCGGCATCGCATGGTGGGGCGTGTCTTCTAATTGAGTCTTCAACCTATCAGCAATCAGTATCTCCTTTGTCTGTATTCCATGCTTAATCATGCCCCCCCCCCCCACCCTCTCCCCATGTAACACGATCCATGGCGTCCTGTTCCCATGATTCCAGATCGATGCCTGCGTCATTTATATCCTTGCATACATCCTTGTACCGATATCCCGAGACCTTTTCCCCAACTGTATAATTCCCCATAGAGAAGATATTTTGTTATTCTGCCATCATCCATACTCCGAGTGTGTCTCAGCCAGTGGCGTCTTCGACGACTAAGCATGGAGAAGATTGTGAGAGTGCCTGCTCTCTCCAACAACTCTGCGTTGGGGATCTTATCTTGCCACCCAGGATTATGCGCAGGCACTACATGTGATAGCTGTTTACACTATATATGCGGAAAATATCCGTCAACTCCATCCAGGAATACTCGAATATTTTTGAAGGTCCTTCTCAAAATGTCCTCATCAATAGTCAGGACTGATGTCCTATGTTGCACTTCAAGTCTTCTATAGTGCGAGGCTTGTTGGTGTTGTTGTTATTGAATACCACAATGGGTAGGATTACTCTTTTACCAGCCCTAAAAAGGACGTTAGGTGGCAGGTTGCCGTACCTTTTCTTACATCCTGAGGGTGCTGATGATAATAGACCGGGGTCCTCCAGGCGGTTGTGCTATGCTTGGCTTCATCAGATCACGTTGATCCCTCACCTCGTTAGCCAGGATGCCATAAAAACAGCCCGTTCCCAGGAAGGGCAATGAGGAAGCCAAGGTGAAGGTCTTGGCCAATATGTTTTGCCTGAACCTGACTAACATGTTTGATGAATATATTTTGCCTGACCAGACGTTGTTGATTTAAGCATGACTCTTCAAAAATCCCCATAAGAATCAGTCAAGATGAGTCTGATCGGGTGAATGGGATCAAGATGCTGAACAGCGCATGAGCTGCAGCGGTCAGCGACCCATAGCTGACTGCTAGCGTCAGGGCTAGCGAACCATAGCTCCCAAGACTCTTCTACACCTCCACGCGGTGATCCTGGATAACAGACTGCAGCAGAGCAGACTGGCTAAGGAGAAGGGATCGAAGAGGGAATGCTAACCCGGTACTCAAAAAATGTTTGCTGAAGTCGGATGTGTTGGACCGAAAGGTGCAAATATCGCAGCCAAGCTGTAAACTACAACACAACGCATTCCGTTCTCTGGACTACATTCTGCTACTTAAGCCCTTTCAGGGTTTGGCAGTGGGAGATTGAGAACGAACGAAGAAGCGGAAGAAGATCGGGTGAATGATGTACACACATTCTTGAAGATCACTCAGATACCGAATAAGGGTAACGGTTCACTCAAACTCGAAAGGGGCGTGTGACATGTCTCTCCAACCTGGTAGCAGGTGATCAAATCAGTATCTGGTAATCGTTCCACAAATGTTATGAAAATCTTAGCATAGGACTCCGAGTTGAGTGTCGTTCCTTAGGAAAATTGATCCAATCGGTCTGGCTCAGGAGGGAACACACCAAACATCAATGTTTACACGATGTAATGGGTTCGCGTAATTCATGTAGATTTATTTTAGCGCAAATCTTCGTTTGAGGCTTCTCTTGCTTCCAACATCTTCAAGAATTACAATTGAGTTGTGTTTACAGAAATGGCAATCGAATAGCTTTCCTTGATGCACACTCTCTCCACAACTGTGTACATCACAGATCAGAAAATACCAGCTGCGGCAGATGCCACTGTGTAGGTCCCAGGTCTGGTATGAGCTGGATGTAGCCGGAGCAAGGGTTTCCTGCCTAGCGGGCTAGGCTCGAGCAGCTTAATACTTCTCTGCGTTGGGACAAACGCTTACGGAGGATGGTTAAAAGAGGTGTGAACCCATCTTAATAGACTCAAACACTAATAGACTTAATAGACTCAAACACTAATAGACTTAATAGACTCAAACACTAACAGACGTAATAGACTCAAACACGAATAGACTCAAACACTAATAGACTTAATAGACTTAAACACTAATAGACTTAATAGACTCAAACACTAGCAGACTTAATAGACTCAAACACTAACAGACTTAATAGACTTAAACACTAATAGACTTAATAGACTCAAACACTAATAGACTTAATAGACTCAAACACTAACATACTTAATAGACTCAAACACTAATAGACTTAATAGACTCAAACACTAACAGACTTAATAGACTCAAATACTAATAGGCTTAATAGACTTAAACACTAATAGACTTAATAGACGCAAACACTAACAGACTTAATAGACTCAAACACTAATAGACTTAATAGACTGAAATACTAATTGACTTAATAGACTCAAATACTACAGTTAATTAGAATCTACTTCCGGAATATATTGCACATGCGCACACTGTTAAATCGTCACACTCACTACATGAAATGTTGATATAGAACCATTTTGTCTTGAAAAAAGATATTCAGTTGTACATAATCTTCCATGCACTTTATAATAAAATGTATGTTACTTTATGACTATCCCTCGTAATTTGTTAAAGACCAGTTCATTAACACACTCTAGCATGTTAGCCAACCCTACTAAAATTCTTTGCCTGGCTCCAACATGTTTTATCTGGCGCCTAGATTGGGTAATTCTAGCTGCGTCTTCTATGCGTAACCTCCTACCCGAGTAACGGCAGGATTTCCCTTAAAACAAAAATCCGCATCTACCAGTCCTGGGTGGTCACATTTCTGATTTTCTGCTCCAGAACCTGGCAATTACTTAAACATGAAATCAAGAGTGGCGTATTTTGGGCAACTGATTGCAAGACTACATCCGCAACGTAGAGGTGTCTGCTAGAATAATCCTAAATCCAAACTAGGAAGCACTGGACCGCCGCCGTTTCTTTGTTCGGCCAATTCAAAGGGTTGCACTAGGAAACCTAGGCCCACGACATACACAGATCAACCATTACAATACAAATGGGATCAAGATGCTGAGCAGCGCATGAGCTGCAGTGGTCAGCGAGCCATAGCTGACTGCTGGCGTCAGGGACAGCAAACCAGAGCTGCCAAGACCCTTCTACACCTCCACGCGGTGATTCTGGATAACAGGCTGCAGCAGGGCAGACTCGCTAACCCGGTACTCAAAAATGCTAGCTGAAATCGGATGTGTTGGACCGAAAGGTGCAAATATCGCAGTCAAGCTGTAAACTACTACACAACGCATTCCGTTCTCTTGACTACATTCTGCTACTTAAGACCTTTCAGAGTTTACTAGCGGGAGATTGAGATCGAACGAAGCGAAGCCAAGCTAAAATACAAATTTAAGATGGTCGACAAGAGAACGTCCTGAGACGAAGAATGGGGATCTGTCCCTGTCCGTCAACAAGCTTAGACCCTTTCTAAGGTATAGAACTGTGTGGGACACATTCACAAATAGGTTCACTGCTACACTAAGAGCATGTCAAAAGAGGCGACTGACGTGTAGAGTTTTCTACCTTACTTAGTCACCCCATTTCTACCCTGGGGTGTAGAGTCTTCTACCTTATTGTTTTCCGGAGGCATCTCATCTCACAGTTTGTGACTTTTCCCCCTCAAGATGTTGTGAAATCTGCTACACAAGATTTATTCCTTCCGATTCATTACACTAAAAAGTTTGACAAATACTCATTTAGACTATCACAGCTAAAATGAAGGCTTTGACCAATATATATATATATTTATTTGTTAAATGATCAGATAAAGAGCAGCAAAGATGGCGCCATAACCGGCTGCGGGTCTACATTGCTCTTCTGTTTTAGTTCATTATAGATGCCGCAATACCCTGGATTTGCCTGGAATTCCCACTAGACGACGACTTACACTTGTGTTCACGGAAAGGTGTTGTTGTTTTCCATTTAGACTGGTTAATTCGTTCGTTTTGTGTGTTTTCTTCAATTCAATTATCCTGGAATGGACATCGACTATATGGATAGCACTACGCTTAAACATGTGTCATATTTTACGGTCTAGTTCACACTGCTGAACTTCACGAGATTGGAGCCCTTCGCTCTAGCTGCAGACAGTGTCAGCTTTGGTGTATGAAATTTAGACACAACTACAATGAACTGCCATATGGAGAGAGATGAGCTCCGTCAGATGTATAGCGGCCCAAAACGCACCATTGTTGTATGCGGGAGCTGGTACTTTCAACTGCAATAACGTTGCCTCAACGACCTTCTAGGTTATGGGACTGATGATGATGGTGATGTAATGGTGATGATGATGATGATGATGATGGCGATGATGATGATGGTTATGATGATGATGGTTATTATGATGATGGCGATGATGATGATGGTTATGATGATGATGATGATGGTTATGATGATGATGATGGCGATGATGGTTATGATTATGATGGCGATGATGATGATGATGGTTATGATGATGATGATGATGGTTATGATGATGATGATGGCGATGATGATGATGGCGATGATGATGATGATGATGGTTATGATGATGATGATGGCGATCATGATGATGGTTATGATGATGATGGCGATGATGATGATGATGGCGATGATGATGATGGTTATGATGATGATGATGATGGTTATGATAATGATGGCGATGATGATGATGGTTATGATGATGGTTATGATGATGATGGCGATGATGATGATGGTTATGATGATGATGGTTATGATGATGATGGTTATGATGATGATGATGGCGATGATGATGGTTATGATGATGGCGATGATGATGATGATGATGGTTATGATGATGGTTATGATGATGATGATGATGGTTATGATGATGGCGATGATGATGATGATGATGGCGATGATGATGATGATGATGGTTATGATGATGGTTATGATGATGATGATGGTTATGATGATGATGGTTATGATGATGATGATGGTGATGATCATGGTGAGGGTGAAGATGATGATGAAGATGGTGAAGATGATGATGAAGATGGTGAAGATGATGATGAAGATGGTGAAGATGATGATGAAGATGGTGAAGATGATGATGAAGATGGTGAAGATGATGATGATGGTTATGATGATGGTTATGATGGTGGTGAAGATGGTGAAGATGATGATGAAGATGGTGAAGATGATGATGAAGATGGTGAAGATGATGATGAAGATGGTGAAGATGATGATGAAGATGGTGAAGATGATGACCAGAGAAAGTTGAAGAAGCAACAATAAATGAGCTGACATCAGCTAGCGACTCATAGCAAGCAAAGGAATCAGCGAACCCTAGCTGATCAACACGCTATTCCACTTGTAGGTGGCGGTCCTGTAAACAGGCTGCATTCCTGTAGTCTGGCTAAGATGGTAGTGCTCGAAGAGAGAAGCCAAACACGGGCCTAAACAAAAACAATCCTGAAACCCGATGTGTCAAGCCAAAGGTGGATATATCGCAGTCTCGCTGTAAAATTCGACACAATGCACCTCCCGGGATGTAAACAACAACTAAAGAAAAAGAAAACACGATCGTGTCTACAAATATTACTGTCCCGTTACCCTGGAATGTTTACATAGAAATATGGCGGATTCTCACGCAGACAAGAAAAGCTTCAGGAAACTTATATAAAACTAGAACCGGGCACTGAGATTTAGTTGTTCTGTATTTGACAGTCTCTAGCAGTCACTGTAGGTCCCACTCCGAGGAAACATGGTTTCCATCTCTGTGATAGCAGTTCTAGCACTTGTGGGGTTTGGTAAGCACTATTTTTTGTATTTGTGTTGAGATATAAATGGGGATGCGATGACTTCCACGCTGAGAGTATATTGTAAAAGATAACTAGCATTGTGGTCAGACCGTTTTTATGGGGAGAGGAGACTAAAGTCTGGTCAGATAAAACATACTGATCAGACAATGTTAGTCAGAGTCAGGTGAATTATACTGAATACTCCACCTCACTTCCACGTGGTTCTCCAAAGAAACATGCTATTTCATTGCAGTCTGATAGCGAGGTAGGGGATCGACAAGATTCCCTCAATAGTGAGCGACACGCAGATGAAGGCAAGCATAGAATGACCGTTTGAAGGAACCCAGTCCACTTTCATCAACACGCTTGGGATGTGAGGAGCGCCACTGCAAACTCCCACAAATCGACTTTTCATGGCACACAAAAGAGTCAACTTGCACATTGAATGTATTCAACGTCGACGGCAACCATTCTTCTTCTTCTTATTATTATTGTTCATTCATTCATTCATTCATTCATTCATTCATTCATTCATTCATAGGGGTCTCAGTCTTTGCAGACCATGCGAGTGGCAACCTGTCTCAGGACGCAAGCCTGGGCGCTGAATATGGAGACCCTAGGCTGCCCAAACTGAAGGATCTCCCTCATGGCCTCGCTGGTGTAATCCAAAAGAATGCAAAGCATGACAATTTAGCACCAGCTCAGCTGCAGGAGCTGTCGGAATGAGTTCGCAATTTTGATACCATCCGCCTTAGGTGCTACAACTCCGGATTTTCTGTCTGGGTTTACTCGCGTAGCCTCATCCTCTCCCGAGGTTTCCACAAGGCAGTAGAGTCGTTGCCCGCAGATACTAGTTACTTGAGACATCCGATGACACTCTCATCGCCCCAAGACTAGCCAGCACACCCTGGGACTTGTGTGTGAACTGTCTGAACAGGCTAACGAGCTTCGTCTATCCAGGTTTAGAGTCAGGTTTAGATTAGCTACCAACCAAGGCTAATGAGCTCAATCTGCCGGCCCAGTTATACCACTGGGTACTCGGTCGCGCCCCACAGCAGGCTCTGTAAGAAACATGGCGCCTCTCATGAAGATGTTGATGGGGACACAATAATGTAGGAGAGGCCATTGGCATGGAAACTCCAGCACGACAAACTGAGCAGTGAATCCAGCGGCGATCTCTACACCTGGAAAGGAGAGGTTTTATCAGACCCTTCACTTTCCTTTAACGAGCGAGACGTCCAGCCGAGACCTCGGCACCCCCTGTTGTTGTTACTGTTATTTATATAATTAGTACTGTTGTTGTTATTATTGGTTTGTTTACTATTATTTCAGTAATTTTATTGCTATTATTATTACTATTTTAGTACTGTTGTGGTTATTATTGGTATATTTACTATTACTTCAGTAATTTTATTGCTATTATTATTACTATTTTAGTACTGTTGTTGTTTATTTTTTTTCCTTTTGTTAGTATTGTTATTATTATTACGGTTATTACTATTCCATGGTGAAGTGGTTAAGCCGTCCGCCTTGTGATCAGGTGGTTTGGGTTCGACTCTGGACTCCGCCGTATTTTTCACGGGTGCTTGATGCGGAGTCTCCTGCATCTCGTAGTCGCCTCCTAGTCGTCTTGTCCTTGACTTGCTACTGTTGTCGGGCGGCTCGAGACGAGAGAGTGAGGACAAAAAGTGGCGCAGTTAATCCTTACTAAAAATAGCTCTAGCAAAATAAAATATGCCATCATCGTCTACGATGGACAGCGGCCTTTGCCTTTGCCTTACTATGCTTAGTAGTGTTATTGTTTTTATTATTATTATTACTATTATTGTGTGCACTTATTTTGCCGTTATGAACTCGACTATTGTCCTCTTTAGCTCGGTACAACTGGGAGGTCAGTATTGAAACATTTGGCCATTGCGTTTACTTCATCAACTGGCTGTACAGAGGACAGGCCTGTAGAACATTGTCTATAGTGGCCATTGAGTCCTCCTTCATCAACTGGCTGTACAGAGGACAGGCCTGTAGAACATGCTCTGAAGTTTGTTTGCTCATTCAACACGTGCAGAGTGGGGAACCGGACGGACGAAATCTACACATGTGTTTATATAGTCTGCTGTGTTATGTCCTGAGACGAAGAATGGTGATCTGTCCCTGTCCGTCAACAAGCTTAGAACCTTTCTAAGGTATAGAACTGTGTGGGACACATTCACAAATAGGTTCACTGCTACACTAAGAGCATGTCAAAAGAGGCGACTTGTATATCAACTGTTGTCTAGTGCCATACAAAGTGTTCCATTTATCTTGTCGCGGAGGAATAAGCATTTTCCTAAAATCATTGAGCATTGAGCACGCAAAGAGATGATGATCAACAGTTTCGTATGGGTGTGTACACAGCTGGTACTTAAGAGTGTTGTTGTTGGATTCTATTCAGGTGTTTGTTTAGCGGGATGTGCTGGGTTCTCAGTCGGAAAAGGGTCATTTGCAATGGGGCTAGAAATATGTTTGTAGACTTCCCTTCTTGTGTTTACCATGGCCCATCTGTTCAGCCAAGTTTTTTGATTTGCTGTTCTTATGAGCTGTTTGGCTGTTTGTAAAGTTGTTGCTGTGTGTGGCTGTTCTGGTATTGATTCCTTCTTTGCTAGTCTGTCTGCTTTGTCATTGGCAGATGTGCTTGAGTGTCCAGGGATCCATTGCAGAACTATTTTTTGCAGCGGTGGAAGTGATAATGTGGTCAATGTCTAGAGATATTTGGATAAGGTCAGTTCTACAATGAACAGAAACTTCTAATGCTTGAACAACTGACATTGAATCTGTGAAAATAAACATGTTTTGGGCCTTTGAAGAAAAGGCATAAAAAAACTATCCCCAGATGGTAGAAAGCGGCTTCAAGTGAAGGGATTTCAGCTTTATAGAGCAAACCTCCCCGCAAGCATCAGACAGTTCATCAGAGGATCCGTCCGGGTATTTTATATAAACGCCATGACCAGTTTGATGGTGGCTTTAAACGCAGATCCATCAGTATATCCATGTATCCATTCATCGGGATAGGCATCAATGGTTCTTTGAGCTGCTTGAATTAGAGTACTTGGATCTGAACTTTTGGTTGCATCATCTATTAATTTTGTCAGTATTTCTGGTGTTTTAAGGAATGTTTGTGGTCGTACGTCTTTTAATACTCTCTGTAACTCTTCTTCTATCTGGGTTGATTGAATCTGTCTTTGATTTCATTAACAAGGTCAAGTATAAACTTTTGTTTAATTCTGCTTTTTGGCTGCCAGTTTTTCACAAGGAATCTGTTGGAGCGATTCCGTTTCATTCTGCTACTTTGCTCATAAGCTTCCATAACTACTTCATCGCTCCGCATCTCAGGAGGTTCCACCCGTGTGTGCATTTCGTAAAATGCTGTTGGTGTTGTCCTCATAACTCCGCTAAAGCACTGTTTTGCACCCTGTAAAGGGATTTCAAGTTAGGTTATCTGCAGTCGTCTGGCTATGTCTTGCCGCTGTACCAAAGTAGCTAAAGACGAGATATTGAAATTGACGACAGCGCAAACTACGCCACTTAATCCTACCAGACATACGGTGTACTTTGTTTTAAGTGAAATATATGTGGTTCATTCTGATTAATAAATCTGACGCTTTCTACACCTTAACAACTGCTATTTGTTATATCTGACGCTGTCTACATCTTTACATCTGCTATTTGTTATATCTACCGCTGTCTACATCTTTACATCTGCTATTTGTTATATCTACCGCTGTCTACATCTTTACATCTGCTATTTGTTATATCTACCGCTGTCTACATCTTTACATCTGCTATTTGTTATATCTACCGCTGTCTACATCTTTACATCTGCTATTTGTTATATCTACCGCTGTCTACATCTTTACATCTGCTATTTGTTATTCAAGATCATCATCAGTGTCCGTCATTCCTTTTTGGGCAAGGTCCTTGACTACCTCGCCACCTTCCAGCAAGTTCAATCTAGAGTTGCCCTTTCTACCTCTCTCCTGCAGAAGTCCAGGGACTAACGTTCACTTTCAATCTGTTCCCCGGGTGTTTCTTGGTCCACCTCTCTTCTTCTTCCCTGGGGATTCTATCTTAGAGCGTGTCTTACCACTGTTCAATAATCGTGTCCGCAGCGAATGTATTATCCAACATGATTTCCTACGTTTAATCTCCACAGGATGTTCTTGGTATCTTTCCTCAGCTCACACTGTCATGCCAGCTCATTTCAATTATCTTCCGTTGACAAGTATTTACGCAGGGCTTGAGTTTTCTCTGTATCCCATTGTAATCATCACTTCATAATTAGTATTCTCACCTCACGAATCCATTTCTATGCCTTTCAGGTGCGACTCAAACCGTAGACAACTGTCCTGCATCGCTACCCAGAGACGAATACCTGAAATTCTACGGAGGATTCTGTTTCCAGTTTGTAATTTATCGCCAAAAAACTTTTTCGAATGCTGACATGGACTGCAGAAGCCACGGTGGCAGCTTAGCCCTGGTCAAGTCCCAAGATCTCACAGACTATTTAGTAGACCAGCTGCTTTATGAATACGGTTTCGGGACAAAGGTCTGGATTGGCCTCAGTGATAGAGAAACTGAAGGTACCTTTTTATGGGACGATGGTACTCCATTAGACTACACAAACTGGGCTCCCGGTAAAGGCCAGTTGGGCAACGCGACCTACAGCACAGAGGACTGTGTGACTCTACAGCCGTCCCAACAGGGACTTTGGGACGATGATATTTGTGAAGATGGGATCTTTAGTTTTGTTGAGCACCATTATTCTTATATTTGCGAGTATAAAATCCGGGCAGTGACCACCACTCCGACATCTCCAAGCTGTCCAACATTCACATGCACCATTGACTGTGGAGATGAAGGCTACTTGAAAGACAAAGACACGGGGTGTAATATTTGTCAATGTGGCTCTGCGTGAAGATTTGTTAATTAAAGTGGATGCTTTCTCACCGACTTGTCATCATCATGTGTCATAATTCAGGCAGCTCATTTTGTCGTTATTATGTAATATGTCCTTGCTGAACTTCGCTCACATGAGAGCCGACATGTAAGACACTCGATCCAAGGCTAGTTCCCCCACCTCTGCTACTATCAAACTTTAACTATTTATGTTATATACGACCTTGATAGTGCATAAGCTGTAGCCAGCAGCGATCCAAAGCTGACTGCTTTGGTTAGGGCATGCGACGCAGGTATGCCAAAACCCTTCTCTACCTCCATGTGATGTTCATGGTTAACAGAACAGGACAAACAGACTTAGGTGAAGGGATCGGAGAGGGAAGGCTAACCTGGTCACTAAAAATGCTACGCTGAAGTTGGATGTTTTGGACCAAAAAGTGCAAGTATCGCAATCAAGCTGTAAACTACGACACAACGCATTCCCTTTTCAGGGCTTGGTAGCGGAAATTTGAGCATGAACGAAGAAGAAGAAGAAGACATTATGCTGACTCGACGTCCCCGCATTGTGGAGGAGACTAACGTCTGGTCAGGCAAATAATACTGATCGGACATGTTTGTGTCAGGCAAATAATACTGATCGGACATGTTTGTGTCAGGCAAATAATACTGATCGGACATGTTTGTGTCAGGCAAATAATACTGATCGGACATGTTTGTGTCAGGCAAATAATACTGATCGGACATGTTTGTGTCAGGCAAATAATACTGGACAAGACTCATGCCTCGACTTCCTTGCGGTCCTTTCTGGAAACGAAATGTTCTTCTTTGCAGCCTGGCTAACGAGGAGGGGGATCGATGAAATCCCAGTAGCAGTAAGCGATATGATAAAGCCAAGCATAGCACAACCGCCAAGAGGACCCGAGCCCAGCTCGAGATGTGAGGAAAGCGATTACAACCCACTACTGAACTCTCTTTTCCAGGTGTGGAAAAGTTATTTATTGTGGGCATTCACAACAGCAACAACAATCCTGCTTTCTTGACAGACACCTCAATCAATCAATCAATCAATCAATCAATCAATCAATCAATCAATCAATCAATCAATCAAAACATTTGAACTTACCTGTGAAGCACATGTTTTCAACAAATACACGCCCAACCTTCCTGCGATTTGAGCCATCGCTTCTTCTTCTTCTTCTTCTTCTTCTTCTTCTTCTTCTTCTTCTTCGGCATTTGTCCTGTAAAGGACGTGACGAAGTGTTGTAATTTACAGCGAGGCTGCGATATCTGCGCATTTCCACCAATCAAATCCGATTTCCGCAATCTTCTTTAGGGAACTGAGTCTCTATTCCCACTGAAATTCGTGTTCTCGTATCCAGACTACGCGAGTACAGACTGTTTCTAGAGCCGTCGCTTGTATGTGGAATATGGTCTTGGTCAGCTGTGGATCGCTGAAGCTGATGTAAGACACTAGCTATGAGTCGCTAGCTGACGTCAGCTCATTCACATAGCTCCATCTACAGTCCACCGGTCCAGCAATCCCCACGACTCGTGTCCGTGTCGGTTTTGATCTGTCTTTAACTGCCAAGCCTGGAGATTTTCCTTGAAGACAACGGCCAAATCAGAGACGTTGGTGTTGAATGCCCATAAGGGATCAAGTTCCTGAGCAGCGCATGAGCTGCAGTAGTCAGCGACCCATAGCTGACTGCTAGCGTCAGGGCCAGCGAACCAGAGCTGCAAAGACCCTTTTACACCTCCACGCGGTGATCCTGGATAACAGGCTGCAGCAGGGTAGACTGGCTAAGGAGAACGGATCGACGATTGAATGCTAACCCGGTACTCAAAAAATGCTTGCTGAAGTCGGATGTATTGGGCCAAAAGGTGAAAATATCGCAGTCAAGCTGTAAACTACGACACAACGTATTCCGTTCTCTGGACTACATTCTGCTAATTAAGCCCTTTCATGGTTTGGTAGTGGGAGATTGAGAACGAAGGAAGAAGAAGAAGAAGAAGAATAATGCCCATAATGATTAGTCTTTTGTGCTGACTGTTAGCGAGGCTACCATGAAAACAGTCCACTTCAAGAAAGGGAAGCCAAGGTGAGTGGCTTGTCCATTATGTTTTGCCTGACCAGATGTTAGTCTTCCTTCCCCAAATCACAGATGTAGATTCCTCGAGGCTGCATCGCGTCACTTGCTCTCTCCAAAATGAGGGTCTTGTCCAGTATGTTTTGCCTGGACCTGACTAACATGTCTGATCAGTATATGTTGCCTGACCAGACGTTAGTCTTCCTTCCCAAAATCCTCGAAGTTGCATCGCGTCACTTCCCCTCTTGAGCAGATAACCTGCTTCTGTTTTGGCTTGTTTAATTTTTCTTAAATGACTTGTTCAAATTTTGTGTGTGTTGTTTTTTAGCTTATAGTTTCTACATGATTGGCCCGTCCCTTATCCATCTCTCCTTATATAACCTCATTTAACATTCCTGGCAGGTGACAGCTGCTATTCTTTGCTTCCTTTTCGGGATCCGGTAACACATGGACAGACATACAGATGCACAGTGCCTTTCCTAGAATAGCTAAAGGTGTGGATAATGTTAGTTTCTATATCTCACTGTATGTACACACTAGTGGTCTGACTCTCATTTGGAATCAGAGCCAGTCTGGAGTAGGCTTGAACGCGTTGGAGTTAGCTGTTTTCGTGCTGGAACTTGGCTTGGCTTCGTTCGTTCTCAATCTCCCGCTACCATACCCTGAAAAGAGTTCAAGTAGCAGAATGTAGTCAAGAGAACGGAATGCGATGTGTCGTAGTTTACAGCTTGACTTCGAAATTTGCACCTTTCGGTTCAACACATCCGAATTCAGCAAGCATTTTTAGTACCGGGTTAGCATTCCCTCTTCGATCCCTTCTCCTTAGCCAGTCTGCCCTGCTGCAGCCTGTTATCCGGGATCACCGCATGGAGGTGTAGAAGGGTCTTGGCAGCTTTGGTTCGCTGGCCCTGACGCTAGCAGTCAGCTATGGGTCGCTGACCACTGCAGCTCATGCGCTGCTCACCATCTTGACCCTGAACTTGATGTGTTTGGGCCGAAACACGCTGATTTCACAGATTAGCTGTAAACTACAAAACAAAGCAGCATAACTTGATATTAAACATAAAGCGAGGCTGCGACGGTACTGCACACAAAAATAAAGTGTAGAAAACATTTATAAATAAAGAGCAACTGCAGTCAACGCTCTAGTTCTCATTGCCGAAACTCGCCTGATGGTGTGAACTTCTTCTCTTATTCTTTGCATTTGGTTTCGTATGCTCGTTTTATGCCACTAGATGGGCTGCCTTTATGAAGTGACACGCCAGTCGTAGGTCCTCATGGATCCCTTCAAACCTTGGGATCCGGTGCTGCCTCCGCCTGGTGATATATCTGAGCATACTCATTTACCGTATATGCGTAAATGTCATTTCCGTTTCTGTTCTGTTCTGTTCAGAATCGATGTCATTGCATGACAGGAATACTCAGAGGTGCTCAGTCACTCAACAAATGGTGAAGAGTGTAGATACTGATGGTTTCTGTAGCTCGCTGGTCGTACACACTTCTGCTCAAACCTCTCATGCGTCCGTTTTTGCTGAACCACGCATGATTTCAAAATGCTACAATATGTGAGTCGCTGGTTTATCGACTGCAGTGTCTTCATCCAAAAGGCGGTCGGGGATCAACTTCATAATGTCGTCTCTGTCATCTTAATGCCCCAACTGTGGGTGGCACTGAAGTCGGGACGTCAGCTCTTTCATTTTCAAATACCCCACCATAGCAAGGACAGAAGATTTACACAGAATCGAAGCCTCTATGTCCATTATCCATTCATGCAACAACCCACTCCTCTGTGACAGTGTCAGGAGTCCTGTGGTCAGAGTTTTAGTGTCAGAAGTCTTTAGTCATGGATTCCGAAGGGATCTCTACAGAATCCTAAGGATGAAACCATCATTATCCTCAACTAAGAGGCCAACTGAAAGTTAATTGTAGCTTAGTAAGAAGCAATGAGATGGAAATGAAAGAAAGTATAATTCAGGGTTTATATAGACGTTAGTACTTACTTACTTAGTCGCTCCTCTTCTACCGTGAGGTGTCGAGGTTTGCCAAAGAGAACGCCACACTGCTCTATCCGCCGTCTTTTTCCTGGCCTCTTTCCAATCCATCCCTCTATCACTTAGGGACTGTCGTATGTTATCTTACCAACGTACTTTGGAACGTCCTCGGGGTCTGCGTCCTTGACTTTTGATCTCCCATGGCCAAACCACTGTAGTTGGGACTGCTCCACTCGTGTCTGCAGGGGTTGAACTTCCAGATTGCTACGTATTGTCTGGTTACGGATCGTGTCCCTTTTCGTCACCTGAACCGCCTTTCTTAGGTACCTCATTTCTGATGTTTGTAATTGCCTTTCTTTGGCTGTAGTCATTGCCCATGACTCACATCCATATGTCAGGACAGGCACATAGGTCGAGCGGTATATATCCATCTTTGTTTCCCTGCTTATTTCTCTTCTACTGAGGAAACCTCTGTTTATTGCATGGAACAGTCTACCTGCTGCTGCCCTTCGTGCAGTTAACTCCTCTTTGATTCCTCCCCTGCTGTCTATTACCACTCCTACATATTTAAAGTTGCTGACCTGCTCCAGTGCTCGTGTTCCCAGGGTTATCTGATGTCTCTTTTCATCTCTGGCGATCACCATGTGTTGAACAAGTGAACACAGCATGTTCAACTTGAGGTTGATCCAACAATTTTTAGTCAAGAATTGTGGGAAAGGGATGGTTCAGAAGGATGGTGGGGGAATTAGCAGACCTACCAGTGTGGTGGTGACGAGCTGGCCAAACGTAAATGTGGGGAGGAGCATTTAAATGAGAAAGGAGTAACCGGAAATGGCGTATTAGTGGTCAAGCCACGAAAGTCGTCATACGAGTTGTCCCGCAGTGGAGACTTTAGGATCACGTCACTAGCTCTCAGCGGCACCAGTGTAAGAAGGCGAAGTTTAAAGGGACAACAAAAATGATGTAGGAACATTTTCAAATCAGTCAGGAAGGTTATCTGAGGTACTTATCTGAGTTCTCTGTGTTAACTGTATAAATTGTGGTCTTTTGGTTAGCCAAACAATATTTAAATGGCTTCAGAATATTGATAAATTCAAAGGCTTGCATTAAATGGCTTTTAGGGGACACTAGTTGATTAACTCCAATATCTATATGTCGAAGGTCAGTGAATCTCAAAACTGGTCAAAGTCTCGTACGTGGTCAGAAGAACGTGAACAATAATATGACAGATGAACAGGTGTAGCCAAGACACCAAAAACTGGGCAAAGTCGTGTACGTAATCAGAGGAACACGTAGAACCATTTGACAGAAGAACAGGTGTAGCAAAGACACCAAAAACTGGGCAAAGTCTCATATGTGGTCAGAAGAACACGTAGAATCATATGACAGAAAAACAGGTGTAGCCAAGACATCAACAACTGGTCAAAGTCTCGTACGTGGTCAGTAAAACAAGTAGAACCATATGGCAGAACAGGTGTAGCCAAGACACCAACAACTGGTCAAAGTATCGTACGTGGTCAGAAGTGTGTGAAATACCTTACAACAAAAGCAATAATGCAGATGAATTCCACGGATAACTTCAAAACGCATGAATTCGATATCTTTATGATACAGCGGAAACTCGAAATATTGAAGCTGCCATAACGCCAGAGGTCAGACACTCAACAGGAAACGAGAACCAAGTCTCAAAATTTTAGTTAGATATTAGATTATGTTGTTAGGGAAAGAAATAGCTAGTTTATGATCACGGATAGAGTAGGGTTTAAAACCAGAGGAACCATCTGCCTAATTGTCGAAACTTTATGATAAGGGAACATAGCGAAAGATTAGGCTCTAATTGATGTAATTATGAGTAGTCGAGTCAATAAATTAGTAACTGAATTTTTGTGAAAGAATATGTTTTCGTGTTTCGTTTATGTTTTTGGCGAGATGGGAAGTAAGAAAGTCTAAGGGAGATAAGTCTGTTAACGGTAAAATAACAATTGGCCACAGTGTCCAGGATAGCTAGATGGGATGCGTTGACTGCGTACACTTCTACACTTTCCCAGATAGTCCATTCCAGAGCCGAAGTCTTGTCTTGTCTTGTCTTATCCACTTGTTCCCTCAGGCAGCGTGGGGAGCCATAGTTTTCTGTCCAGAGTCAGACGCGTCGCTGAAGTGGCCGTCATCTCATCTAGTCCTCGTCTGAAACAGTTGCGAATACACAAACGTTGCGCGTTATAGGCGCACAGGGGTAGTTGGTTAGGATGCATTCTCATTAGGTGGCCGAACCACTTGATTTTCTCTTTATCAATATATTCAGTGCAGGGTTTTGCTTCAAGCATTCTTCGCGCATCTTCATTGCGCATTATGTCCATTTTAGTTACGTTGATTGTTTTCCGGAGCCATGTCATCTCACATGTCGTGATCTTTCTCGCTGGAGTTTTTGTTAAAGTCCACGTTTGGTACTGGTAATAGAGAGTTGGCATGAATATACTGTTGATTAGCATTATTTTTGTGGGCATGTTTATGTTAGGGTGTTTCAATAATGGTGACAGCTGGTATGCAATTGCATTTGCTTTTTGGCACTTGATCTCAATCTCTCTATAGATATTTCCTGTGTGAAAACAGGACTAAAGTACTTGAACTCCTGCACTTCTTTTATTTTGGTCCAGTTTACGATTATGTTCATGTTTTTGGCTTATCTGCATAGGTCCTGTTTGGGATTTGTAAATTCTAATACTGCATCTTTCACACACAGAGCCGGAGTCACAGCAACTATCCCCATTCTGGTTATGGACCCTGTTGTCCAAGTAGGCAACACTGCTCTCAGAAACGACCTAGCCTCTATGAGAGAAGCCCCAACCGGCTTTCTTGCCACGTAGCACGGATCCATCTCTGTGTACGACAACATCAGAAGGCCATAAATAGTTGTTGAACCTCTAGATCCTCTTTCCCGCTACACCAGTCTCTACATTCTCTCCCCAAAAGTGATAATGGCTGGGTGGTATTCTGTCACATGGATCATCTGGTAAATATCTCCCCTGCTCTCTGAGTAGTGAGATCAGACACCCGTGTGCAGTGGTGCACGTTAAAAATACCTTAGCAGTTGGAAATCGAAAAGAATAGACCTTACAGCCGCTATTTGGGCAAAATTCAAGTTAAACATCTTCTTCTTCTTCTTCTTCGTTCTCAATCTCCCACTACCAAACCCTGAAAGGGTAAGTAGCAGAATGTAGTACAGAGAACGGAATGCATTGTGTCGTAGTTTACAGCTTGACTGCGATATTTGCACCTTTCGGTCCAACACTCCGACTTTAGCAAGCATTTTTTTGAGTACCGGGTTAGCATTCACTTTTCGATCCCTTCTCCTTAGCCAGTCTGCCCTGATGCAGCCTGTTATCCAGGATCACCGCGTGGAGGTGTAGAAGGGTCTTGGCAGCTCTGGTTCGCTAGCCCTGACGCTAGCAGTCAGCTATGGGTCGTTGACCACTGCACCTCATGCGCTGCCCAGCTTCTTGATCCCAATGAACTTAACTTTCACACAAAAAATAGATTTGTAAGTAAAAACTTTGTTAGACAAAGTATTGGTACTGTGCCCAGGAAACAGAAAGTGGAGTGGATTGTATTGTGGCGAGATATCAAAGAGACAGCCTTAAGGGCTTAAAATAGATCTTGAATGTTTTACGCTATTAAAATATATCTTGGACGTTTTACGCTATTAAAATATATCTTGGACGTTTTACGTAATTCGATCTTCTAAGAAGAAGACGAGAAGGTTAACATCAACATTGTTTATGCACCGAATAATTTGGATAGAACAATTACCAAAGAACAATTCTTTGAGCTGCTTGACGAAACGGAGGATTACTGTAATCACACAGTGATCATCCTTGTAAATGTAAGTACTGGAGTGGGATATGATTATCCTTGGAGATTTTAATATCGGAGTGGTAAATGATTATCCTTGGAGATTTCAGTACTGGAGTGGTAAATGATTATCCTTGGAGATTTCAGTACTGGAGTGGTAAATGATTATCCTTGGAGATTTCAGTACTGGAGTGGTAAATGATTATCCTTGGAGATTTCAGTACCAGAATTGTAAATGATTATCCTTGGAGATTTCAGTACTGGAGTGGTAAATGATTATCCTTGGAGATTTCAGTAAATGATTCGGCTTAATGGCTGCTGCACTGACAAAGATTCTAGTTAGAAAATCTACCCAAACTATGCTTATCTTCCCCTACGTCTGGTAAGCAACAGGAAGTTGTAAAATACCAACTTCGTATAGCCGAAGCCTTCGGCTACCTAGCAACAGACATTAACATGCCTGTTTGAATACCAGGATTCCACGTATTCCAAGTTTAGTGTTGTTCGTGTGTCCGCATTTATCACCAGTTCTTTCTGTTGTTTGAGTTTTGAGTTGTATTTTCTGCGACATCATGTTTTTCCCACAAGCAAAACACGTTGTAGTCTCATTATCCGACGTACATGTTGGCATGGAAGAAGTCCTATTCTTTGCTTCACCACTGGATAATCAAGAAGGAGAATATCATTGTAAAACTGGTCTGAAGATGCATCACAGTGAATGAGCTGACATCAACGTCAGCGAACCAGCACTGACCAAGATCCTATTCGGCATCTAAGCGATGTCCATGGAAACAGACTGCTCTTGTGCAGTTTACCTAAGCGACCAAGACCCTATTCGGCATCTAAGCGATGTCCATGGAAACAGACTGCTCTTGTGCAGTTTACCTAAGAGACCAAGACCCTATTCGGCATCTAAGCGATGTCCATGGAAACAGACTGCTCTTGTGCAGTTTACCTAAGAGACCAAGACCCTATTCGGCATCTAAGCGATGTCCATGGTAACAGACTGCTCTTGTGCAGTTTACCTAAGAGACCAAGACCCTATTCCGCATCTAAGCGATGTCCATGGTAACAGACTGCTCTTGTGCAGTTTACCTAAGAGACCAAGACCCTATTCGGCATCTAAGCGATGTCCATGGAAACAGACTGCTCTTGTGCAGTTTACCTAAGAGACCAAGACCCTATTCCGCATCTAAGCGATGTCCATGGTAACAGACTGCTCTTGTGCAGTTTACCTAAGAGACCAAGACCCTATTCCGCATCTAAGCGATGTCCATGGAAACAGACTGCTCTTGTGCAGTTTACCTAAGAGACCAAGACCCTATTCCGCATCTAAGCGATGTCCATGGAAACAGACTGCTCTTGTGCAGTTTACCTAAGCGACCAAGACCCTATTCCGCATCTAAGCGATGTCCATGGAAACAGACTGCTCTTGTGCAGTTTACCTAAGAGAATAAGTGGGAAGAGTAACCCAATACCAAAACATCCAATTGAAACCAGATAGGTCAGACGGAAGGGCTCAGCTATCACAGCCTCACTGTAAACTACGACTTCTTTCTTTTCTTGTCATCTCACTTTCTACCATGTTGTAGCCCAATGTCGTGGTGTGTAATTGTGTTTCGCCTCTATCGTGGCCCGAGTAACATTCCCCACCCCTCCCCACCCCCCCCACCCCCCACCCCACCCCACCCCATCTATTTTACGGCAGGTCTGGTTTACGCTGTCCATGCACCTTTTCCTCGGTCTAGCTCCTGCCGTTTTACCTGATGTTTTCCTGTAGAGGGTTGCATGCACAATGTGGCCAAACCAATTCATTATCTATTGATGGATGTAGGCAGGGAATTGTTCCAACCTGCTCCTGAATACCCATATTTGTGATTCTGTCTCTTCTGGTGTTGTTAGTGACCTTTCGTAGGCACTGGATTTCGCAGGTGGCTAACTTTCGTTCCTGGATCTTATTCTTCTTCTTCTTCGTTCGTTCTCAATCTCTCACTACCAAACCCTGAAAGGGCTTAAGTAGCAGAATGTAGTCCAGAGAACGGAATGCGTTGTGTCGTAGTTTACAGCTTGGCTGCGATATTTGCACCTTTCGGTCCAACACATCCGACTTCAGCAACCAATTTTTAAGTACCGGGTTAGCATTCCCTCTTCGATCCCTTCTCCTTAGCCAGTCTGCCCTGCTGCAGCCTGTTATCCACGATCACCGCGTGGAGGTGTAGAAGGGTCTTGACAGCTATGGTTCGCTGGCCCTGACGCTAGCAGTCAGCTATGGGTCGCTGACCACTGCAGCTCATGTGCTGCTCAGCATCTTGATCCCGGATCTTATTCAATGTCCATGCCTGGCACTGGTAGCACAGAGTTGGGATGAAGATACTATATACTGCTTTTTTGCTTGGAGGAAAATCTTTGATTGTCTCAGTAGTGGAGACAGCTGGTAGGTGACAGCGTTTGTCCTCTGCACTCTCGTCTCTCGTCTCTCGTCTCTCGTTTCTGTCGACTCTGCCATCCTCATTAAAAGCAGTTCCGAAATACCTAAACTCGTGTGCCTGCTTTATTTTTGTTTCATTCACATAAAAATCAAATGACATGTGCTTTCTACCTACATTCGAAGTCTCTGTTTTTGATGTGTTGTTATTCATATCGTACCTTTGAAAGTTTACGTCGAGTTTAAACTACGACACAAAGTCATTTTCAGCATGAACGCCGAAGAAAAAGAAAGAAGATTTACGAAACAATAAATCGTGATTACTTAATAGTTTCTTTTCTTGTTGTGTGCCAGTTTTTTAATGAATCGTGACAGAAGAAAGATTACAGTTTAACGGATTTTAAATCTCAGATAAGGAATTACAACAAAATAAAGATCATGAGGTCAAGCAGTGGGTGCTCTGGGCTACGTGTGCAATGAAAGTTATAAAACAAATTAGAAAGATAATTGAGTTGTTGTTAAATAATTGTTAAAAGAAACGACAATGATAGAAGAGGATATAACGTCTTTAACAAGTGATGACACAGTCATTGACACAAGCAACCAGTCCATTAATTAACATGGTAGTTAGCCTTGCAGCGGTTTGGGTTGTTGGTTCTAGAAATGGCAGTATCCATTTCTTTCCTGATCAATGGGCCAGGATAGAATATGATCGTTCGTTCACTACTTCTATCCGGCTGCTACACCACCCCCTCTGCCTCCGTTACCCTTCTATTGATGTGTAATCGGCTGCCCCTTGGGTAAGTTTAAAAAGTGCGCTAATGAGAAAGCCGGAACAGTGTATACTGCTTGACATCTCCATGGAAACATGCTATGTTCAGTTCAGTGTATGTGCCATCTCCGCATTGAAGATCGGCTGCAATGGATCGCCAGTGTACTCTATCTCTTGTCGTAATGGTGCGATCTGATAGGCTTTCTCGAGTTCGTCTCCTGATGTTATCCATCCACTTATAACGTTGTCTGCCTCTTAGATAACTAGTTATCACCATACCCTCTAGTATGGTCTTGTTATATGGCCAACATAACGTAACTGTCTAACCCTTATTTCGGTCATTGATTCTTTTCGCCTTCAACTTTTTCAATACCTCCACATTTGTTTTAGTCTCTTTCCAAGAAATGCGACCCAATCTTCTAAATACCCACATTTCGAAGGCTTCAATACACTTTTCCTATTTGTTATTCAGTGTCCATGTTTCTGCGCCATAAAGCAGTGATGTGTATTCATAACACCTGATAATTCTCATTTTCAATTTATGATTTATCTGTTTGGATACCAAAATATATTGCATGTTGATAAATATCATCTTGGCCATACCTATTCTCTTTCTGATTTCTTTTCCACAGCTGCCTTCTTCCGTTATTATATGACCTTGATAGGAGAAACTGCACTGTTCCAGTAGTTGATCTTTTATTTGTATCTGCATACATGGTTTCTTGTCACTTTTCCCAAGTATCATAGTCTGCGTTTTCTTTACGTTTATGTCTAATCTAAACTCTTGACATATTGTGTATCTTATTGTCTCAAGTTCCTGTGACTTTTTCTCACTTTTTGCCATAGAAACTGTATCATCCACATATCTTAGATTATTCATTGCCACTCCTCCAATGACAGGACCCTGGCATCTCCGCTCTCTGAATATTTGTTCTGTGTAGGTATTAATATACATCCCTGTCTCACTCCTTTTTTATATCTATACTTGGAAAGCATAACTTCCCTGATTAAACTGTGAATGTCTTTATGAATTTATATATATTTCTCACTCAAGGTTCTCAGTTCTCAAAGAGAAAACTGAAAGTTACATAATGTGTTTAAATCAATTGGTTTGAGACATCACATGGGTTTTCCAGCGCGAATTATACTCCGTTGTTTTCGACTAAGCTTGTTGAAAGTAAAACAAAGGAGGTTAAATAATATTATTTATAAAAAACAAAGCTTATCTGCTGGGTAATTCACTGCCTGATCTATATACATGGCAAAATAAGTAGGTTACGATAATCAAGGCGCTGTTGGGGACAATTATGCAAATCTTTAAAATACTGCTGGATTTTATTGGGTGATCGAATCATGTGATATTATAATTAGGCAACGAAGTATGAGGCGAAATCGGGGATAATTATGAAAGTCTTTAATTTGTGACAAATTGTCTACAAAAAAACTGTTTCCAAAAATATAATTAAAGTGTAGTGTCTTTGGGTTTGTACATGTCCTGCAAATTTCAGTCGTCTAGCTTATCGGGTAGTGGCAGAATGTTCCAGTTCAAGAGTTGACCGTAACATACATACTAACAAGTGAAACGAAATCAAATCTGTTGATGTCCTGAACTTCCCGTAGTTTTTATCTTATTGTTTTTATTTATTTTTGTTCGCTTCGGTAAACGAAATGCGTAATCATCAGAATAAAATATGCTATATTCCCATGTTGCTGTATCTCTGATCTTTTAATGCATTTCAAGTATAAATTTGGACTCGTATACGTCTTTGAGTGTTTCAATCTTTTATACAAAAAAAAAACGATGTTTTTAATTGTTCTGGCATTGGTCAGTCTAGCTGGCTGGGGTAAGTCCTTGTTTATTGTTGCTTTTATGTGAGATTGTTTGGGAGACAGGGAATGCCAGATAGGTGGAGAATATTGTTGGTGCAGGATGGTAGAGTGGCAATAACGGGTTAATGTACGTCTTCTTCTTCTTTTTCTTTTTTATTTTACGTGTTTGCCTCACTAGTTTCTACTGGCGGAGGCGCGCCTATTCCACACTAGACCGTAGTCAATTTGGGCGATATTAAGACGCATAAACCAGTGCTTAGATCCGTGTGTGTATCTGTTTGTACCTAACCTGGTGTTTCCGTGATGTTCCTCTCGTCGTTCCTCGCTATTTGATGAACCCCTTGTTTTCCTTCGTAGGTATTTGGTTGTTATTTTCATTTTCTTCTGTTCCTTGTTTTACCCTGTCGGGTTTCCGAGGCAAAATATGCACAATTGTTTTCCTGGGACCATTTTGGGAATGTGTATATTTATTTTCCTTCATAATTGATGCGGACCCCTGTTATCAATTTTTTTTCTGATTTAAATATATATATATATATTTATTTATTTATTTGTTTATTTATTTTAAAAAAATAGTTTTCCTTTAAATATCAAATCACCACCATATATTTACAAAATGTGAAGATAGCAGTGTAGTGAGGTGCACAGCGAGGATGAATGAAATGGAATGATTATGAAAGATGACAAAATATATGCTGAATACATAAGAATTAAGAGTACAATAATGAATAGATATAGATAAATTGGGATCAAGATGCTGAGCAATGCATGAGCTGCAGTGGTCAGCGACCCATAGCTGACTGCTAGCGTCAGGGCCAGCGAACCAAAGCTGTCAAGACCCTTCTACACCTCCACGCGGTGATCCTGGATAACAGGCTGCAACAGGGCAGACTGGCTAAGGAGAAGGGATCGAAAAGGGAATGCTAACCCGGTACTCAAAAAAATGTTGCTGGAGTCGGATGTATTGGACCGAAAGGTGCAAATATCGCAGTTAAGCTGTAAACTACAACACAACGCATTCCGTTCTCTGGACTGCATTCTGCTACTTAAGCCCGTTCAGGGTTTAGTAGTGGGAGATTGAGAACGAACGAAGAAGAAGAAGAAGAAAAAGAAGAAGAATAGATAAATTAAAAGATTTGGGTCTTCCTTTTGTTGTGAGGTCCATCCGTGTTGACTTCCTTCCGTCTGGTCCTGGTGTTTCAGGTTTTCACTGCTCTCACATATTTTTCCATCGCAGCCATGTATTCCAACTTGTAAGCGATGTTCTGACTTTCATGGGTCATTTGTAGATACCCCGTTGCACTTGTGCCTTCTAGCTCTCACAGATAATTAGGTGTTGAATGTATGGTGGGCTCAGGGTATTCTAAACTCTTCTTTCTGGTCTTCTTTCCCTGTTCTTCAAGGCTTCCAAACAGTCTGTGTGGAGATTCATCCCCGTGTACCAGTGCTCAGTACACTGTTGGTTTCACAAATAAGAGTCTTGCAGGATTAGTTCTGCTGTGTGCGCTGCTTGCCCGTACATACACATGGGGGATAGGGCCAATTTAAGCCTGTGTAAGGGGTCATTCAATCTGTTATGATCCGTTCTTATGTAGAACAGGACCACTTGCTCTGCTCGATCAAAGCAGTGATAGTTGTCTCTCGTTCGGTCGACTTTCCTCATGACTTGAATTTTTGATCGATTTATTTATTTTATGATCGATTGATTAATTTTTTCATCGATTTCTTTATTTATTTATTTATTTATTTATTTTTTGATATATTAATTAATTACATTTTCTAAAAATTGTACAGAAGCTAAGAATATAGGTACTGATTGTTCTATACGCTCCAAATGAAGTTTGGGTCCTCCTCCTGTTAGTTCGTTCTCTCACTCCCGCTACCAAGCCCTGAACGTTCTCAATCTCCTGCTACCAAGCCCTGAACGTTCTCAATCTCCCGCTACCAAGCCATGAACATTCTCAATCTCCCGCTACCAAGCCCTGAACGTTCTCAATCTCCCGCTACCAAGCCATGAACGTTCTCAATCTCCCGCTACCAAGCCCTGAACATTCTCAATCTCCCGCTACCAAGCCCTGAACGTTCTCAATCTCCCGCTACCAAGCCATGAACATTCTCAATCTCCCGCTACCAAGCCCTGAACGTTCTCAATCTCCCGCTACCAAGCCCTGAACGTTCTCAATCTCCCGCTACTAAGCCCTGAACGTTCTCAATCTCCCGCTACTAAGCCCTGAACGTTCTCAATCTCCCGCTACTAAGCCCTGAACATTCTCAATTTCCCGCTACCAAGCCCTGAACATTCTCAATCTCCCGCTACCAAGCCCTGAACGTTCTCAATCTCCCGCTACCAAGCCCTGAACATTCTCAATCTCTTGCTACCAAGCACTGAACGTTCTCAATCTCCCACTACCAAGCCCTGAACATTCTCAATCTCCCGCTACCAAGCCCTGAACGTTCTCAATCTCCCGCTACTAAGCCCTGAACATTCTCAATCTCCCGCTACCAAGCCCTGAACATTCTCAATCTCCCGCTACCAAGCCCTGAACATTCTCAATCTCCCGCTACCAAGCCCTGAACGTTCTCAATCTCCCACTACTAAGCCCTGAACATTCTCAATCTCCCGCTACCAAGCCCTGAACATTCTCAATCTCCCGCTACCAAGCGCTGAACGTTCTCAATCTCCCGCTACCAAGCCCTGAACATTCTCAATCTCCCGCTACCAAGCCGTGAACGTTCTCAATCTCCCGCTACTAAGCCCTGAACATTCTCAATCTCCCGCTACCAAGCCCTGAACGTTCTCAATCTCCTGCTAGTAAGCCCTGAACATTCTCAATCTCCCACTACCAAGCCATGAACGTTCTCAATCTCCCGCTACCAAGCCCTGAACGTTCTCAATATCCCGCTACTAAGCCCTGAACATTCTCAATCTCCCGCTACCAAGCCCTGAACGTTCTCAATCTCCCGCTACCAAGCCCTGAACATTCTCAATCTCCCGCTACCAAGCCCTGAACGTTATCAATCTCCCGCTACTATGCCCTGAACATTCTCAATCTCCCGCTACCAAGCCCTGAACGTTATCAATCTCCCGCTACCAAGCCCTGAACGTTCTCAATCTCCCGCTACTAAGCCCTGAACGTTCTCAATCTCCCGCTACCAAGCCCTGAACGTTCTCAATCTCCCGCTACTAAGCCATTAACCTTCTCTGTGGATATAGCACTCGACCTAAACTTAATTGTTTTGTCCTCATTTGTGGCATCGTTAAAGGACTCCCTTTTCTTGTTGTATTCGCAGGAGATGCCCAGTCGACTGACGATTGCCCGGCTGGAGTACCCAGAGACACAAATCTGAAGATAAACGACGGTGTCTGCATCCAGTTCCTTCTTGACATCCCTCAAGACTACGTAACCGCTGAAAGCTACTGCGCCAACCACGGCGGAACTCTGTTGCTAGTTAAAACTCAAGCTGTTTCAGACTACATTATTGACCAACTAGTGTTTGAGTATAGTAACACTAATAAAGTCTGGATCGGGTTAACTGACAGAGTAAAGGAAGGTACGTTCGAATGGGCAGATGGCACTCCAGTTGGTGACTTTGTAAACTGGGCACCAAATAACGGCCCATTAAACAATTCGACTTCTGGAACATTCCAAGATTGCGTATCTCTTGACCCTAACAGAAATGGACTCTGGGAAGATGGCGTATGCTCCAATGCAATTTTCGGGATCTTCCTTCATGAACAGCCATACATTTGTCAGTACAGACTTCGTGTTCGGCCAACCACACAACCGGCAGCCTAATCATCTAGATCAACAACAGTGTAATCATCTATAACAACCACCATCCAACAATATAATCACCTAGAACAACTACTAACCAACAATATAATCAACTATAACAACCACCATCCAACAATATAATCAACTATAACAACAAAGATCTAACAGCATAATCAACTATGACAACAATTAACCAACAAAAAATCAACTATAACAACCCCCCAACCGACAATATAATCAACTATAACAACAACCACCCAACCAACATATAATGAACTATAACAACCACCCACCCAACCAACATATAATCATCTAGAACAACCACCCACCCAACCAACATGCAATCAACTATAACAACCACCCACCCAACCAACTAGCAATCAACTATAACAACCAACCACACAACCAACATATAATCATCTAGAACAACCACCCACACAACCAACATATAATCATCTAGAACAACCACACAACCAACATATAATCATCTAGAACAACCACCCACCCAACCAACATATAATCATCTAGAACAAACCACCCACCCAACCAACATATAATCATCTAGAATAAACCACCCACCCAACTAACATATAATCATCTAGAACAAACCACCCATACAACCAACATATAATCATCTAGAACAACCACCCACACAACCAACATATAATCATCTAGAGCAACCACCCATACAACCAACATATAATCATCTAGAACAATCAACCATACAACCAACATATAATCATCTAGAACAACCACCCACACAACCAACATATAATCATCTAGAACAACCACCCACCCAACCAACATATAATCATCTAGAACAAACCACCCACCCAACCAACATATAATCATCTAGAACAAACCACCCACCCAACCAACATATAATCATCTAGAACAAATCACCCACCCAACCAACATATAATCATCTAGAACAAACCACCCACCCAACCAACATATAATCATCTAGAACAAACCACCCACACAACCAACATATAATCATCTAGAACAAACCACCCACCCAACCAACATATAATCATCTAGAACAAACCACCCACCCAACCAACATATAATCATCTAGAACAAACCACCCACCCAACCAACATATAATCATCTAGAACAAACCACCCACCCAACCAACATATAATCATCTAGAACAAACCACCCACCGAACCAACATATAATCATCTATAAGAACCACCTAACATTGTAATCAGTCAGAACTACAATGCTTAGACTGTTTCTAGCTACAACACACGCTAGTTGTAAACTGTCCGAATGCAAGTGTCGGTGTAAAGTCTGTCTGTAATAAATGTTATGTAAGACACTGTCCCCAATATGTCATTTCTAGTTTGATTTGTCCTTAGCAATTTGTGTTTTTCTTTCAATATCAGTACATGTGTACCCGGTAGTTAATATGGGACAGAACGGGACATATTCCAGTAGGACTTCACATACGGGGAAGTCACTGGCGTTAGACAGGACACAGATTACGTAAATCAGCTGACACTTACTTTCCCTGTTTGACAACCTCACAAAGTATTGGACCAGAAATCAGCTGATTCTTACTGTCCGGCAACCTCACAAAGTATTGTACCAGAAATCAGCTGATTATTACTGTCTGGCAACCTTACAAAGTATTGGACCAGAAACCAGCTAATTCTTACTGTCCGGCAACCTCACAAAGTATTGGACCAGAAACCAGCTGATTCTTACTGCCCGGCAACCTCACAAAGTATTGGACCAGAAACCAGCTGATTCTTACTGTCCGACAACCTCACAAAGTATTGGACCAGAAATCAGCTGATTATTACTGTCTGGCAACCTCATAAAGTATTGGACCAGAAACCAGCTGATTCTTACTGTCAGGCAACCTCACAAAGTATTGGACCAGAAATCAGCTGATTATTACTGTCTGGCAACCTCACAAAGTATTGGACCAGAAACCAGCTGATTCTTACTGTCCGGAAACCTCACAAAGTATTGGACCAGAAACCAGCTGATTCTTACTGTCCGGCAACCTCACAAAGTATTGGACCAGAAACCAGATGATTCTTACTGCCCGGCAACCTCACAAAGTATTGGACCAGAAACCAGCTGATTCTTACTGTCCGGAAACCTCACAAAGTATTGGACCAGAAATCAGTTGATTATTACTGTCTGGCAACCTCACAAAGTATTGGACCAGAAACCAGCTGATTCTTACTGTCTGGCAACCTCACAAAGTATTGGACCAGAAACCAGCATATTCTTACTGTCCGGAAACCTCACAAAGTATTGGACCAGAAATCAGCTGATTCTTACTGTCTGGCAACCTCACAAAGTATTGGACCAGAAACCAGCTGATTCTTACTGTCCGACAACCTCACAACGTATTGGACCAGAAATCAGCTGATTATTACTGTCCGATAACCTCACAAAGTATTGGACCAGAAACCAGCTGATTCTTACTGTCCGACAACCTCACAACGTATTGGACCAGAAACCAGCTGATTCTTACTGTCCGACAACCTCACAAAGTATTGGACCAGAAACCAGCTCCCGTGAAAGCTCTTTCATTTGCTGCCACGAAAAACGGCGATGTTCATGGTTCTTGCATTCTTGAACATCTATACAGCTTTTCGTGGGCTTGGATGCCCTCGCGTACATTGTCGTTCGGAAATTCCCATTTGTCCAATTCCGATCTACATGTGAACACGCCCTTTCATCAATATGTTCAGATATCTCCATACATGGCAGTGCATATTATGCCCTGTCACAAGTTCTTCTTTGATCTCCATAAATCCTTTCGTCATATCTTTGAAGCAAATTTTCTGTGTGGTTTTGTTGAGGTTTCTGAACTGTAAAGTTTGAAGGAGACTGTTACGTGATTTCAGCCGTCTCTCTTCTGGATTATATCTAAAAATGGGATGTGTCTGATCACAGCACTGCTTTTTCCTTTCGACTTCTGACGCAACACATCTCCTGATTTGGTACCATGTTGTAATGCGAAATATTTAATGTAATGCCACATCGAGGTGTCTCGTGCGTGCTGATTCGTTCCCTACAGAAATGCGCCATGGGAGTGCCGATGTGCGAAGCGTCGCTGGTGATGCTCTCCAGACCATGTTTGTTAACTTCCACAGTATGTTATTTCCTTGGCTAACGTTTTGTTTGGCCATCTTACAGAGTTCCTTGCTGTACAGTGTAATTTCTTTGTACTTATGTGCAATACTTACTTACTTTCTGTGTCCAAGCACCACGTTATATATCTTGCATCCAGTATCCAGCGACATGGATTGCCTTGTCATTTGCCTCCAGCATGTCGCGCCTATTGCATGTTTCCTGAAGGTTGGGGCAGGTCATCACGTGGTCTGGGTCCTGTATTGTGCCACAATCACATGTGCCCTCATCTGTGTATCCCCATAACTTCATATTCCTTTAGCACGGTGATACACCAGTTCGCAGTCTGTTAAGCGACTTCCATGTTGTGTATGGTAGATGATATCCAGGGGCAGGTTCCCCCCGAAGTTCCATCTCTTGGGCCTGCACCAATTGGTGCCACCTCTCGCTGCAGCGACTTTCAGGGCTTGTATGTATGGGGTTTGTTGTTTTTAGAAAGCTATCGAAGAAGTATTGAATCGTGACAGACGCGCAAGCCGTACTTCAGAAAGTATAGAAGGGATGGCTTAGATACAAATGGAAAGCAGCTGTTTAGGCCTCCAACCTCCAGGCGTTGACATGGATCTACTGTCCTGCTCATGCCGGGGTTCAGGGCAATGAAAGACTGACATCATGGATTCACAAGCTCCCATCATGGGCACATTAGTCATGGATAGAAGTGACATTTTGAAATCAATCAATGACCGCCTGCTGAATGAGGACACCGCAATATATGAAACAGCAATCTACAGACTGTAAAGTTTCGACATTAAACCAGGTGCGAGAGGAGTGGGGCGCATGAGAGGACGGCGCACGAGAGTGTACAACCAGCGAGCTACAGGGACCATCAGCATCCATACCTTACGCCATTTGAGGAGAGAGACTGAGCACCTATGGGTATGCCCGGTATATCCTTCACCTGTTAGAAACCGAATCACGGCTCACTGATCAACTCTGGACGGATTCCGTATCACACCCTCCATGTCTTCAACGGTCTGCTGAAGAAACCATTAGTCGGAGGATAATTACATTTTGCAAACTTGACAGTTGGTATGTTCTGGTTACATCAAAAGTGACATCATCATGCGCATCGTACGTGTGTTCACTTGGTGCAGTTAGGTCTGGTTTCACTTGAACACGCCTAGTATATCCGATGGGCAGGCCTCAAAATCACGCGCTCCGTACTACACCGTTACCGTCTGGTCCCATTTGTACACGTGATACGCCTTGCCCAGGACGCTCTCGTTCACCGCCCCTGAAAGCAAGTTATGGACACCATGAATAAAACACGATCCTCTCTATCATGGCCCCTCCATCTCGGACGCCCACGTTCCACCTGGTCAGGTCAAATCGGAACGACATCATCCTCACTGTGTGCAGCCTGGGACTCATCGAGCTCACGGACTAAGCTGTATGTGTACCCACCCACATAACTACCTACTTATGTACGCACGAAGATATCTACCTACCAACCTACTTACCCACCTACCTACCTACCAACCTACGTACCTACCAGCCTACTTACCAACCAACCTACCTAATTACCAACCCACATACCTACCCACCTACCTACCCACCTACCTACCCACCTACCTACAAACCTACGTACCTATCTACCAACTTACGTACCTACGTACCTATCCACCTACCTACATACATATAAACCTACCTACCTACGTACCTACCTACCAACCTACTTACTCGTCTACCTATCCACCTACCTACATATATATAAACCTACATACCTACGTACCTACCTACCAACCTACGTACCTACCTACCAACCTACTTACCTACCTATCTACATATCTTTCTACTTTTGAATTACCTACCTTCACATTTGTACACAACAAGCCCCCATCTTTAAACCACTACTTTGTTAGAGCTGCATACACTCAAAGTAACGAATCAAGGGTCACATCCAGTAAAACAATGGACGCCAGGAAGTCTGGAAGCAATATTCATATCTCAAGGACTGTTGTGTATCTAAACCTTGAGACGTACTCGAAAACTGCCCTTCAGGCGATACTTGGGTTTTCTGTGGACATTATCTGGTGGATAGCTGCTCCACTATTCGTTTCATAGTTATTCAGTATTTCAATCTTTCTCTATTTTTCATACCAGTCATTCTACCTTTATTTGACACTTTATCTCGCTAGTCTTTCTACATTAATTCATCATATAATCGCATTAGTCCGTTTATCTCAATCTAACATACAATCATATCAATCATTCTACTGTAATCTCAATCATCATATCAATCATTCAACTGTAATCTCAATCATCATATCAATCATTCTACTGTAATCTCAATCATCATATCAATCATTCTACTGTAATCTCAATCATCATATCAATCATCCTACTGTAATCTCAATCATCATATCAATCATTCTACTGTAATCTCAATCATCATATCAATCATTCTACTGTAATCTCAATCATCATATCAATCATCCTACTGTAATCTCAATCATCATATCAATCATTCTACTGTAATCTCAATCATCATATCAATCATTCTACTGTAATCTCAATCATCATATCAATCATCCTACTGTAATCTCAATCATCATATCAATCATTCTACTGTAATCTCAATCATCATATCAATCATTCTACTGTAATCTCAATCATCATACCGATCATTCTATCGTAATCTCAATTTTCAAAGTTTCATTTGTTTACTTTCCATGTCTTACTTTCCATGCCTCACTTTCCATGTACTACTTTCCGTGTCTTACTTTCCGTGTCTTACTTTCCATGTACTACTTTCCGTGTCTTACTTTCCATGTCCTACTTTCCGTGTCTTACTTTCCATGTCCTACTTTCCGTGTCTTACTTTCCGTGTCTTACTTCCCGTGTCTTACTTTACGTGTCTTACTTTCCATGTTTTACTTTACGTGTCTTACTTTCTGTGTCTTAATTTACATGTCTTACTTTAGGTGGCCTACTCTAAGTGTCTTACTTTACGTGTCTTACTTTCTGTGTCTTACTTTCTGTGTCTTACTTTACGTGTCTTACTTTACGTGTCTTACTTTCCGTTTCTTACTTTCCGTTTCTTGCTTTCCGTGTCTTACTTTACGTGTCTTACTTTACGTGTCTTACTTTCCGTGTCTTACTTTCCGTTTCTTACTTTACGTGTCTTACTTTCTGTGTCTTACTTTACATGTCGGCAACTTTCGAAAAATTTTGGCGGGAAATCAGTTGACCTGGAAGCTCTTTCATTGGAGGTCATGAGACGAGCCTAAAAACATGGTTCTTGCATTCTTGGGCAGTTATACAGGTGTCGGGGTCGTGGATATCTCCCAATTCTTGGGCAGTTATACAGGTGTCGGGGTCGTGGATATCTCCCAATTCTTAGGCAGTTATACAGGTGTCGGGGTCGTGGATATCTCCCAATTCTTAGGCAGTTATACAGGTGTCGGGGTCGTGGATATCTCCCAATTCTTGGGCAGTTATACAGGTGTCGGGGTCGTGGATATCTCCCAATTCTTAGGCAGTTATACAGGTGTCGGGGTCGTGGATGGCTCCCATTCTTGCGCACTTATGCAGGTGTCGGGGCCGTGGATGGCTCCCCGTTTTTGGTCAGTAAAAAGGTGTCGAGGTCGTGGATGGCCCGCCATTAACATACATCGTCGTCCGCATCTCCCCATTTTTTTCAAGTTCGATCTACTTTTGAGTACTTTTCACAACTATCAAAAGACGCAAGATGGCCTGGTGCGGGCACGTCGCGAGGTCAAACGGAATTCCCAACTCGATACTCTTTGGATCCGTACCGGGACAGAGAGGGCGAGGACGTCCAAGGAAGAGATGGGTGGACAACATCACTGAGTGGTCAGACCTTCGTCCCGGTGAGATACGTCAGGCGGCGACAGACAGAGAGGGATGGCGTGGGATTTTCATGTCTTCGTGTGTGCCCCAACGACCTGATGGGGTACGGGATGAACTGAACTGAACTACTTTTGGATTCTCCTTTTCGTAATCTGTTCAGTGTTCTCCACACATGACATGACATATTATGTTCTGTCACAAGTTCTTTTTGATCTCCATCTATTCCTCACCATATCTTATACGCCATTGTTCGGTGTGGTTTGTTTAGGCTGCTAGTCCGTTGACTGTACAGTGTCAAGTTTTGTTTAGGCTGCCGGTCTGTTAACTGTACAGTGTCAAGTTTTGTTTAGGCTGCTGGTCTGTTAACTGTACAGTGTTAAGTTTTGTTTAGGCTGCTGGTCTGCTGACTGTACGGTCTCAATTAATCTGTTTCTCAATTTCAGTCTCTTCTCTTCTGGATTATTTAACAAAAAGGCTATCTCTTATCACATGACTGTATTTTTCCTTTTGCATTGCATCTACTGATTTCTTCTTGTGCGATGGCAGCGATTACATAAACTTTTCCCTTTGTTGTTGGCTTAGGGTGTCCTGTACCAATGGGACATGCCTCATTTTCTGCGACATTGACGTGTCTGGTGTTTGCTGGCTAGTTCTACACTGGCGTGTCTCGTGTTTGCTGGCTAGTTCTACACTGGCGTGTCTCGTGTTTGCTGGCTAGTTCTTCACTGGCGTGTCTCGTGTTTGCTGGCTAGCTCTACACTGGCGTGTCTCGTGTTTGCTGGCTAGTTCTACACTGGCGTGTCTCGTGTTTGCTGGCTAGTTCTACACTGGCGTGTCTCGTGTTTGCTGGCTAGTTCTACACTGGCGTGTCTCGTTTTTGCTGGCTAGTTCTACACTGGCGTGTCTCGTGTTTGCTGGCTAGCTCTACACTGGCGTGTCTGGTGTTTGCTGGTTAGTTCTACACTGGCGTGTCTGGTGTTTGCTGGCTAGTTCTTCACTGGCGTGTCTGGTGTTTGCTGGCTAGTTCTACACTGGCGTGTCTGGTGTTTGCTGGCTAGTTCTACACTGGCGTGTCTGGTGTTTGCTGGCTAGTGCTGGCGTATTCTGTTGCAGAAATGTCCAATACCAGAGCCGATGTTTAACACAGCTGGTGATGCCCACCCCTCTAACTTTTTGTTTCACCGCCTTACAGTGTTCCTTGTAGGACACTGTGCGATCCATTGTAATTCTTAGGTACTTAGGTTCTATCTTCATGTTTAAGTTTATGTCGCTGCCAAATAATCTGTCTCTGAAGGCCATTCTTGTTGTAACCTCCCACTTAACGTTCGTTACAGAGGAGTAATCTTACTTATTGAGGGCATTCAACAACAGCAACAAATACAACAACAACAAATACAACAACAAATACAAATACAACAACAATAACAAATACAACAACAAATACAACAACAGCAACAAATACAACAACATCAATCAATTCAACAACAACAAATACAACAACAACAATAAATACAACAACATCAATCAATTCAACAACAATAAATGCAACAACAACAAATACAACAACAACAATAAATACAACAAATACAACAACAATAAATACAACAACAAATACAACAACAACAACCTGGTGTCGTAGCTTTGAAAGCCAGAATTGTGACTCCTTCATTGTTATCAACTATACAGGAGCAATAATTACAAGAAATGCCATCTCGGCATGGATCAAGTCACACGCTTACTCTAACCCTTATCATGTAGCCATATAAACTATCCACCAGTCTGATATTGTGTACTTAATCTCAGCTCTATCAGAGGATATCCTCATTAATAACTGTACCTGTAGCTCGTTTAGTGTCATTGAAGGGCATGTGGCGAGTAGGTGAGTTGACAATCACACCCCATAAAAAGTTGAGGCCTAGTATAGTGAAGGAGTGGCCAAGTCCCGTACTCGCCTAGTACAGTGGTCTCTAACACTTCAACCTCAACAGCAGTGAGTGTTACAGGATTACCTTTTTCTTTTCCCACTAAAATCACTTACCTTGCATCGTTTTTAACACCTGCACCAATTTACAGTCATTTAACAATATGTGTCTTTCTATATCTCTACTTACCTTCTTCCTCCTCTCCTCTTTCTTTCTCTCTCTTTCTCTCTCTCTCTATCTCTCTCTCTCTCTCTCTCTAATTTGGTCTCCTTGTTTCTCTGAACTCTCAACAATCAATGCTGACTACCAACTAATGTGGGACAAATATGAACTGCTGTGATCATATAAGACAGTCCAATGCCCGCCGCCCACTGCTAGTTATGGGACAACACAAAATACACAAGGAAATAAAGCTCACGAACAAAAACATGCCTAGAAAACCTGCCAACGGTAGCAACAATCCGCCCAACAAACTATTGGTTATGTCAAGGAGAGAATGTCAGAATACAAACACAGCCAACTCGCTGTTTACATTCATGGATGCATCAAATAATTCAAATATATTACAGTCGGGGATGTTGTGTCTCAGCTTTTATGAGATGGGGGTAGCCAGTTCCCTTCCTCGCTGTCTTGACTTACAATTTGACGGATATGTAAGTTTATTTCCATATCAGTCCTTACCGTCATAGATGAGGTACTAGAAACTTCATTGCATGGCTACACACACGAATCCATACACTGACCAATACGTCCTGATATCGTCGAAAGGACTGCGGTCTGAGGTGGAAAAGGGTAAGGCTTCGCCACAGAATCCAGAAAGGCAAACCTCTAATGAAACCAAAAACTTCCGCTTTTGTGAGAACCAGTTCCTGTCCCTCTCTCCTTTTTCTTAAAAAGGAATCTGGTACTCATTTACAGCTGGGTTAGCTGGAACAAGTTGCAACAAGCAAGAAGCAGCCATTCTAAAAACGTTGCATCCTACGCTCTACATGTACATTTACTGTGGACTTATGTTTACATTATCTCTATGGCAATCATACTTTTTCTTATGTTTATCTCACGGAATAATTATTCCTTCATGGTTGTATGCTCAAAGGTCTATTTAATTGTTTTCTTGTAAGTCAATGATCAATTTGTTATTATTATTATCATGATTATCATCATCATCTTCTATCCACTTGTGTCGTTAGAAGGCGTGGGGAGATGCAGTGTTTTGTGGGGAGGTGCCATTTTTGTTGCCAATGTTGTTGACTTTTAGTGCATCATCAGACATAGGAAGGGACACAACCGAGCAAATAATAAACATAATAACATTTATAGTTATCCCATCATAAAAAAGTCGCGTGAGAGGTTTAATTTTCAATGTCCTCAAGTTTTTATGTTCTATTTACCCAAAGCGAGCTTGGTTTTAGTGCAGAGACGTTTTTGTTGCATTATATTTCACATTTTCAAAACAGTTTGACCCATACATAAGATGTTACAGTACTGCACAACTAAATGGTTTCAAAGCGTTATGTTAGAGCGTTAACTCGATGTGACATAGACTCAGACAGACAGACACAGAAAGGCATACAGACACAGAGAGAGAGAGAGACATAGACAGACACAGGCAGACATAGACAACCAGTCAGACAGTAACAAGCATACAGATAGACAAGGAAAGACACAGATAGACACACCTACAGGACATATGTAAGACACACACAAAAGATACAGACAAAAAACCAAAAACAAGACACACAGACATGACACGCAGACACGACACGCATACAATGCAAACAGAAAAGACATAGATACAAGACACAAAATAAGACATACAAGACACACACGCACATACACAAACAGTCAGACACAATAGGCACACATACAGAACCAGATAGACACAGACAGACACAACACCGATAGACAAGACACAGACAGTCGAAACATAGACAGGCAATACGCACAGACAAGACGCACAAGCAAGACATACAAAGAAAACACACAGACAATATACACAAACAAGACACACAGACACGGCACGCAGAAGGGACATGCAGACACGTCAGGCAGACAAGACAGGCAGATGAGACAGGCAGATGAGACACGCAGATAACACGCAGACAAGACACACAGGCATAACAAACATGCAAACAATCACATACACAGCCATACATCTACACACAATTACATACACAACGATCGACAGACATACATAAAGCCATAACACACACAGACACATAAAGAGATAGACAACACACAGACATACATACAATCACAGATAGACACACACAGATAGACACACCCAGACAGACAGACAGATAGACCCACGGAGACATAAACAGATAGACAACACACAGAAAGACATACAATCACAGATAGACACACATAGACAGACAGATAGACAACACACAGAAAGACATACAATCACAGATAGACACACACAGACAGACAGACAGACAGACAGACAGACAGACAGATAGACAACACACAGAAAGACATACAATCACAGATAGACACACACACACAGACAGACAGACAGATAGACAACACACAGAAAGACATACAATCACAGATAGACACACACAGACATACAGACAGATAGCCCCACAGAGACATAAAGACACAGAAAGACATACAGAGAGACAAGCACTCACAGATAAACACATACAGAAAGACATTCACACATACATAGACAATGCCACATCAGTACAGACATAAACACTCGCACATACAGACAGACACACGCACACATAAACTTGCAGACAGTCACACACAGAGACAGACAAACTCGAACAACCGACACACAGATAGACAGACACATAAACAGACATACACGCACAAAGACAAGACACACACACACAGAGACAGACACACACAAACAGACACAGTCAGACGCACACATACATACACATGAACAGATACACACAGACCGACACACATACAACACGCCGATAGACACACACACATGCTTACACGCAGAGATAGACACACATACACACACAAACACACAGACAGACACATACATAGAAACAAACATACTATCAGAGAAAGGCATACTCACACAGAGAGAAAGAGACACACACACAGACATACACACACAGAGTGACACACACACGCACAGGCACATACACACTGAGACACGTAACACTCACAGACATAAATAAACACACACACACTGACAGACTCACACAGAGACAAATAGGCACACACACAGACATATATAATGACACACACACAGAGGCAGACAGACACCTACAGAGGCAGACAGATACAAACAGAGGCAGACAGACACAAACAGAGGTAAACACACACAGACAGATATATCAAATCAAACACATACAGAGGCAGTCAGACACACTCGAAGACAGACATAAACAAACAAGAGGCAGATAGACACATACATAGACACATAGATAGACAGACACGAACTAATACAGGCATAGACAGACACGCACAATGACAGACATATACAGACCCTCGCAATGACAGACATAGACAAACACGCACAATGACAGACATACACAATGACAGACATAGACAGACATGTACAATGACAGATATAGACAGACACGTACAATGACAGACATAGACAGACACACACAATGGCAGACATGCACAATGCGTATTAAAAACTAAGGGATGTAATAAATGCATTACATTAATTTACATCATTTAATAATTACATTAAAATAAAGCAAATATTTCTAACAGTTAAGTGTGTGTTTAATACAGCATACGAGATAAACTCTACGCTTGGGCAATTTCTAACATTTAGTTGCATTTTATGGATATTATAAAATTAATTTTTAAAACAATGTGCAAGCCGCTGTTACCACAACAGAACTAGCTTAAACAGATATCAGCATATATACAAATTGTAACTATAGTAGTTTCAGCTAGGGCCACCCTTCCCATTCTCTCTTCTCACCTCACTCTGTTTCATTTGACTCTGTCCTACAGTCACACTCTTGCACAACTTTCACATGCGCCCTCATGGTGAGGCCCTTCCATTGCACTTTGGTTGGGCTAGCTTCTGAGGGCGCACAAACCTAGCATAGGTACATACAGACGCACACATGCATCCAAGCACTGGTTTATGCGTCCTGATATCGCCCAATGGACTACGGTCTGAGGTGGAAAATGACGCGCCTCCGCCAGTAGAAACTAGTGAGGGAAACATCTAAGCAAAAAACCCAAAAAAATTGTTTCAGCTACAGGACAGCCTGTGTTGTCTTCTGCTAGCTACTTATCTAGTTCGCTCCATGACTTCGACGCCGTTCAAAAGCTGATCCTCCCAAAATGTCGTGCACGAAGACGACAACAAGCCTGAGAAATTTGGTCAGGTGGATAATTAATACCTATCGCCTTCAGTGTACAGCCAATGAAGACGTCCATGTGGTTCTGGTGTAGGGCCATCGCTCACTCGTTCTAGGTTGTACCTGGATAAAGAGGGGAGACGCCCAAGCTAGAGCATCTGACGCAACTTTTTTATGATCGGATAGCTCTTAATTTTATATACAATGAAGATTCTAGTACGGAAATAAATTTACATATCCTTTATATTGTAAGTCAAGACAGCGAGGAAGGGAACTGGCTACCCCCATCTCACAAAAGCTGAGACTTATAGTGAAGTTTCTACCACAACATCCCCGACTGCAGTATATTTGTATTATTTGATACATCCATGAATGTAAACAGCGAGTTGGCTGTGTTTGTATTCTGACATTCTCTCCTTGACATAACCAATAGTTTGTTGGGCGGATTGTCGCTACTGTTGGCAGGTTTTCTAGGCATGTTTTTGTTCGTGAGCTTTATTTCCTTGTGTATTTTGTGTTGTCCCATTACTAGCAGTGGGCGGCGGGCATTGGACTGTCTTATATGATCACAGCAGTTCATATTTGTCCCACATTAGTTGGTAGTCAGCATTGATTGTTGAGAGTTCAGAGAAACAAGAAGACCAAAGAAGAGAAAGAGAGAGAGAGAGAGAGAGAGAGAGAGAGAGAGAGAGACAGACAGAGAAAGAAAGAAAGAGGAGAGGAGAAAGAATAGAAACAGAGATATAGAAAGACACATATTGTTAAATGACTGTAAATTGGTGCAGGTGTTAAAAACGATGCAAGGTAAGTGATTTTAGTAGGAAAAGAAAAAGATAATCCTGTAACACTCACTGCTGTCGATGTTGAAGTGTTAGAGACTTAACTTAATATGCCTCAGCTTATTATGGGGTGGGGTGGCCAGCTCTTGTACTCCCCCTCCGTCACTGTACTAGGCCTCAACTTTTGATGGCGCGTGATTGTCAACTCACCTACTCGCCACATGTCCTTCAATGACACTAAGCCAGCTACAGGTACAGTTACTAATGAGGATATCCTCTGATAGAGCTGAGAGTAAGTACGCAAGATCAGACTGGTGGATAAGTTTATATGGTTACATGATAAGGGTTAGAGTAAGCGTGTGACTTGATCCATGCCGAGATGGCATTTCTTGTAATTATTGCTCCTGTATAGTTCATAACAATGAAGGAGTCTCAATTCTGGCTTCCAAAGCTACGACACCAGGTTGTTGTTGTATTTGTTGTTGTTGTATTTATTGTTGTTGTTGTATTTGTTGTTGTTGTTATTGTTGTTGTGATATTTGTTGTTGTTATTGTTGTTGTATTTGTTGTTGTAATTGTTGTTGTAATTGTTGGTGTTGTTGTTGTATTTGTTGTTATTATTGTTGAATTTGCTGTTGTATTTGTTGTTGTATTTGTTGCTGTTGTAATTGTTGTTGTTGTATTTGTTGTTGTATTTGTTGTTGTTGTATTTGTTGTTGTTGTATTTGTTGTTGTTGTTGCATTTGTTGTTGTTGCATTTGTTGTTGTTGTTGTATTTGTTGTTGTTTTTGTTCTATTTGTTGTTGTTGTTGTATTTGTTGTTGTTGTTATATTTGTTGTTGTTGTATTTGTTGTCGTTGTTGTATTTGTTGTTGTTGTATTTGTTGTTGTTGTTGCATTTGTTGTTGTTGTTCAATTTATTGTTGTTGTTGTTGTATTTGTTGTTGTTGTTGCATGTGTTGTTGTTGCATTTGTTGTTGTTGTATTTGTTGTTGTTGTATTTGTTGCGGTTGTTGTTGTTGAATGCCTAAGTACCTAGGAATTAGAATGGATCGCACAGTGTCCTACAAGAAACACTGTAAGGCGGTGAAACAAAACGTTAGTACAAAATAACATAATGTGCAAGCTAACAAACACGGCCTGGGTAGGGGAGTGGGCATTACCAGCTGTGTTTAACATCGGCCCTAGTACTGAACTAGCCAGCAAACACGAGATACGTCAATGTCGCAGAAAATATGGGAACACAAGGAAAGTGAGTAAAGCCGAGGGGAAGTGGGGGAAGACTGATATAGGTGGAGGAAAAAGGGTGGGGGAGGAAGGCAAATAGATGGGGGCCAGTGTGAGATATTATGTGAGGGGGGAGGGGGGAAGGCAAATAGATAGGGGCCAGTGTGAGATATTATGTGGGGTGGGTGAGGGGGAAGAAGGCAAATAGATGGGGGCCAGTGTGAGATATTATGTGGGGGGGGGGGGGGAGGAAGGCAAATAGATGGGGGCCAGTATGAGACATTATGTAGGGTGGGTGAGGAGGAGGAAGGCACATAGATGGGGGCAGTAAGAGATATTATGTGGGAGGGGGGGAGGAAGGCAAACAGATGGGGGCCAGTGTGAAAAACTAACTGGTGAATTCAAACATACACGATAAATAAGCATGTCAAACACGATAAACAAGCATGTCATACACGATGAAGATGGCAGAGCACTGAAGGTAAGCAAGGATATACTGGCAAGACGGAAGAAGTAGTGCAAGGAAATGTATGGTAACATCGGAGGAGGCCCTAATATAACACCTAAAGAACCAGAGCCGGAACCCAGTATAGCAGAGGTCCGTTCCACAATGCAGGGGTTGAAGAAAGGGAAATCACCAGGGTGATATACACAGTGAATTTATTCAGACAGGGGAGAAGCCAGTGTCCGCATCTACCACGCATTATGTAGAAAGGTATGGCACAGTGCCATCTGGCCGAGAGCATGGACAAGATCTGTATATATACCGCTCCCCAAGATGGGCAATATGAAGCAGTGTACCAGTTACCGAACCATCGCTTGAATAAGTCATGCCAGCGGGGTCCTCCTACGGATCATCATGAAGAGGCTAGAAAACAAGCTCATTGAGGAGGTACATGAGGCACAGGCAGGTTTCAGAAAAGGACGAGGCACGAGGGATCACATCCTCAACATAAGAAATATTATAGAAAAATGCAGAGAGTACAATGTTGACGTACACGCTTGTTTCATAGATGACACGACGTACACGCTTGCTTCATAGATGACACGACGTACACGCTTGCTTCATAGATGATACGACGTACACGCTTGCTTCATAGATGACACGACGTACACGCTTGCTTCATAGATGACACGACGTACACGCTTGCGTCATAGATGACACGACGTACACGATTGCGTCATAGATGACACGACGTACACGCTTGCTTCATAGATGACACGACGTACACGCTTGCTTCATAGATGACACGACGTACACGCTTGCGTCATAGATGACACGACGTACACGCTTGCGTCATAGATGACACGACGTACACACTTGCTTCATATATGACACGACGTACACGCTTGCTTCATAGATGACACGACGTACACACTTGCTTCATAGATAACACGAAGGCATTCGATTGTGTACAACACCAAGGGTTGTGGGAAATAATGAGAGAAATGGGGTTCCCATTGCACTTGATCCAGTTGATCGAATCTTTATATCAGGAACAACAAGCAGCGGTCCGAATTGCCGGCGAAAAGTTAAACTGGGATGAGGTTCAAAAGGGCGTAAGACAAGGATGCATACTCTCCCCATATTTGTTCAATAAATGCCGAATCAATAATGAGGAACGTTAAGAACGATGAAAAATATGACAAGTTCGAGCCATTAACAATCGGCGGAAACGAGATACCGGAGCTGAGATATGCTGATGTTGTCCTATCAAGGACCGCTGTGGGGCTGGAACAGATGATCCTTTCGGTAAAACAACACAACGAAGACCAGAATCTGTACCTGAATATAAGTAAAACCAAGATAATGAGCACAGACAAGGCAAAAATCAAACCTAAAGTTATCCTGGAGCAGCAGGTGATTGAGAATGTCCCAAGTTTTGAGTACCTTGGCTCAATCATAAGCAACAGGAGATTGAGAATGTCATAAGTTTTGAGTACCTTGGCTCAATCATAAGCAACAATGGAGATTGCCTGAAGGAAGTGAGAAGGAGAATGACTATGGCCAGGCAGAGGTTGATAAGATGAAGAATCTGGGGCAGAACTCTAATAAAATGACGAACATAAAAATTCTACGAACTTGCATCTTCCCGGTGGCAACGTACGGATGTGAAACGTGGACGATCAAACAGACACTTAAGAAAAGGGTTGACTCTTTTGAACTGAAATGCTACAGGAGGGTGCTCAAAATATCTTGGGTGGCGAAACGCAGAAATGGAGATATACCAAAAGAGCTTGACATCGACGAACATTGGTTGGTAAACAACATCTTATCCAGAAAACTGAAATATTTTGGTCAAATCAAACGCCATAATGGCCTAGAGAGAGCAATATCGGAGGGTATGGTTCCTGGAAGGCGGGGCAGAGGCAGACCTAGAAGCAGATGGACACAAGACATCACGGAGGTCCTGAAGATGATAGCGACGGAGGCGGGCATGCTGGCCAGAGATCGAGGGTCTTACAGATCGGCTGTTGTGAGAGCGATGTTCTGCAAAGGACATGCTACATGATGGGGGAGGAAGGCAAATAGATGGGGCCAGTATGAGATATTATGTGGGGGGGAGGGGGAGGAAGGCAAATAGATGGGGGCCAGTATGAGATATTATGTGGGGGGGAGGGGGAGGAAGGCAAATAGATGGGGGCCAGTATGAGATATTATGTGGGGGGGGGGGGGAGGAAGGCAAATAGATGGGGGCCAGTATGAGATATTATGTGGGGGGGAGGGGGAGGAAGGCAAATAGATGGGGGCCAGTATGAGATATTATGTGGGGGGGGGAGGAAGGCAAATAGATGGGGGCCAGTATGAGATATTATGTGGGGGAGGAAAATAGATGGGGGCCAGTATGAGATATTATGTGGGGGGAGGCAAATAGATAGGGGCCAGTATGAGATATTATGTGGGGGGAGGCAAATAGATTGGGCCAGTATGAGATATTATGTGGGGTGGGGGGAGGCAAATAGATAGGGGCCAGTATGAGATATTATGTGGGGGGAGGCAAATAGATTGGGCCAGTATGAGATATTATGTGGGGTGGGGGGAGGCAAATAGATAGGGGCCAGAATGAGATATTATGTGGGTGGGGGGGGGGAAGAAGGCAAATAGATGGAGTCCAGTATGAGATATTATGTGGGGGAGGGGCGGGGTAAATAGATGGAGTCCAGTATGAAGTTTTATGAAACATCTAATAGAGAAACTGCAAACATGAAAAATGATTAAACATCATAACAGGTCCAAATCCCCCACGTACACATCTGTTTAAAGCATTTGTACATCTCTTGCTAGCTTTCATAACTACAGAGTGAAATTCATTACGGGCTAATTATGTTCATATATATGTATTTATGGCAGTCATATTACAATGTTCCCACTTGATGGGTTGAATTTATAGAAATGTTCACACGGGGAAATCATTTATTTGGCTCTTTCGAGATTATTCCGGCAACAGATGCTCAGCTGTGGCATGAGGGTGAATATAACCTCAAGTTTTAGCCATTATTTTTACTAGCGACCAGCTTTGGGTGGATGTTATACATTTGAGTTTGTCGCTGTACACGGGATAATAAAGGTTTGTCACTGTACACGGGATAATAAAGGTTTGTAACTGTACACAGGATAATAAAGGTTTGTAACTGTACACAGGATAATAAAGGTTTGTCCCTGTACACGGGACAATAAAGGTTTGTTACTGTACACAGGATAATAAAGGTTTGTTACTGTACACGGGATAATAAAGGTTTGTTACTGTACACAGGATAATAAAGGTATGTTACTGTACACGGGACAATAAAGGTGTGTTACTGTACACGGGATAATAAAGGTTTGTTACTGTATACATGAGGCATTATAAGTTCAGCAGTGATATTGTGAGGGTAATTGCAAACCTTTATCAGCAGGGGACCAGCGCTGTCTTAGTAGAGGGAACGCTAGGCGATTGGTTCCGTACGACGGTAGGTGTGAGACAGGGTTGTATACTCTCCCCCACGCTCTTCAATATCTTCTTGGAGAGAATAATGGAGACGACCTTAAAAGGACATGTTGGCACGGTTAAAAATAGGTGACAGGCTTGTCACAAACTTCCGCTTTGCTGATGATATGGATGTAATGGCAGGCACAGAAAGGGAACTCCAGGAGTTGATTGGTAGATTGGATAGAACGGCACTGAGTTTTGGTATGGAAATAAATGCTGATAAAACAAAGCTCGTGACCAATAACGTTGCAGGGTTTCAATCTGTCATAGAGGCAAATGGGCAGGTACTTGAGGTGGTGAAACGTTTCAAATATCTTGGATCGTTGATCAGCGAAGAGGGTTCGAAGCCAGAGGTAATTGCAAGAAAAGCACAAACAACAGCGGCGCTGACTAGGCTGCAACCTATTTGGCGAGACAAGCGCCTCGCCCTCGGCATAAAAGTCAGACTACTGCGCTCTTTGGTGCTGTCAATATTTCTGTATGCCTGCGAGACCTGGACCATTACAGCAGATATCCAGGGCAGGATACGTGCAATGGAAATGCGGTGCTATAGAAAACTCCTAAATGTTACATATAAGGATCGTGTCACGAACGTAGACATCCGTCAGAGAGTTGAAGACGCTATTGGTCCTTTTGAAGATCTGTTCACAACTATCAAAAGACGAAAGATGGCCTGGTGCGGGCACGTCGCGAGGTCCAACGGAATTCCCAACTCGATACTCTTTGGATCCGTACCGGGACAGAGAGGGCGAGGACGTCCAAGGAAGAGATGGGTGGACAACATTACTGAGTGGTCAGGCCTTCGTCCCGGTGAGATACGTCAGGCGGCGACAGACAGAGAGAGATGGCGTGGGATTTTCATGTCTTCATGTGTGCCCCAACGGCCTGATGGGTTACGGGATGAACTGAACTGTATACAGGATAATAAAGGTTTGTCCCTGTACACGGGATAATAAAGGTTTGTTACTGTACACAGGATAATAAAGATTTGCCACTGTACACAGAATAATAAAGGTTTGTTACTGTACACGGGATAATAAAGGTTTGTTACTGTACACATGCTAATAAAGGTTTGTTACTGTACACGGGATAATAAAGGTTTGTTACTGTACACATGCTAATAAAGGTTTGTTACTGTACACATGCTAATAAAGGTTTGTTACTGTACACGGGATAATAAAGGTTTGTTACTGTACACAGGATAATAAAGATTTGCCACTGTACACAGAATAATAAAGGTTTGTTACTGTACACGGGATAATAAAGGTTTGTTACTGTACACATGATAATACAGATTTGTCACTGTACACAGGATAATACAGATTTGTCACTGTACACAGGATAATACAGATTTGTCACTGTACACGGGATAATAAAGGTTTGTCACTGTACACGGTCATGCTTAACATGTCTATTAGAATACAGGGAGGAGGTTACTAAAATGATAGATAAAGGGCAGCCAGTGGATGTTATTTATCTAGATTTTGCAAAGGCCTTTGATAGAATACCTCATCAAAGATTATTTAGAAAGTTAAAATCAGCTAGAATAGGTGGGGAAGTTGCCAAATGGATTGAAAATTTGTTAACGGGAAGAATGCAGAGGGTGGGCATAAATAAGGAGTACTTTGAGTGGTGTGCCACAGACCTCGTTTTTTAGACCAAATTTTAATTAGCATGATTTTCAGAACAGTTAACGGATAATCTGTATTTTTATTTGCCTCCTAAGCCTACTGAGCATTACATACATGCTTATGTTTGTTACAGATGTGGATTCTATGGTCCAGCCTCATAATTGTAGCCTCTGGATCTGTCTCTATGGAAAAGGAAGCTACTGACCCAAAGACGAGATTGACTAGAAATCTTGGAGATCTCGTCCGCGACAACATTGGTCTCTTGGTGAACCTTCCCGGTGGAGATGATGGCTCACTTGGGGATCTTCTCATAGGGAAGAGAGACGTTCTTCAGGGTCTTGTTAGAGGTGCTAAGGATCTTCTTAGGGGTTTTTTCGTTGGTGAGGATGGACTAGTTAGTAGTCTTATCAAAGGCGGAGGTGATCGTCCAGGAAGTCTTCTCCCTGGAGAAGGTGGCTTAACTGATGGTCTTCTCAATGATGATCTCCTTGGTGGGCTTCTGACAGGAAAAGGTGACAGGCTTGGGGGTCTTCTGACAGGAAAAGGTGACGTGCTTGGGGGTCTTCTCACTGGCAAGGGCGGCCTCCTTGATGGACTTCTCAATGGCAAGGGCGGCCTCCTTAATGGACTTCTCAAGGACAAGGACAGCCTTCTTGGTGGGCTTCTCACAGGAAAAGGTGACGGGCTTGGTGGGCTTCTCACTGGAAAACTTGACGGGCTTGGTGGGCTTCTCACTGGAAAACTTGACGGGCTTGGTAGACTTCTCAATGGCAACGGCGGCCTCCTTGGTGGGCTTCTCAATGACAAGGGCAGCCTCCTTGGTGGGCTTCTCACAGAAAAAGGTAACGGGCTTGGTGGGCTTCTCACTGGAAAACTTGACGGGCTTAGTGGGCTTCTCAATGGCAAGGGCGGCCTCCTTGATGGACTTCTCAATGACAAGGGCAGCCTCCTTGGTGGGCTTCTCACAGGAAAAGGTGACGTGCTTGGTGGGATTCTCACTGGACAACTTGACGGGCTTGGTGGGCTTCTCAGTGGCAAGGGCGGCCTCCTTGATGGTCTTCTCACTGGAGAAGGAAATGCGCTTGGTGGTCTTCTGGAAGGCAAGGCCGCTTTGCTTGATGGTCTTCTTGACAGCGCCAGCGACCTGCTTGGGGGTCTTCTGGATGGCAAGGACGATTTCTTTAGTGGAAAACCGAACACAATAACTGGTCTTGTTGGGGGATTGCTCAAGACCGTTGCGGTGCTTGCTGAGAAACTTTCTCTCGCACTTAAAGGAGTCGACTTACAGGATGCCAAGTAAGTATCATACGTTTAACATGTAAGATATCGTCAAAACTTTAAAGAAATATATTGCTCTTCAATGAGTTCAGGTATTTTGGGAGTATTTTCTCAGCAGATCGACAAGGAAATCAAGACTAGGTGGCAGATATCATCTCCGATGACATCAGATGGCATCATTGCTTAGACACCCGAGCATTAGTTAGACAACTTCTTCTTCGTTCGTTCTCCAACTACTGAAGTCCTGAAAATAGCTCTGCAAGTAGCAGGGTGATGTCCGGAGAACAGAATGCCTTGTGTCGTAGTTTACAGCTTGACTGCAATATTTGTACCTTTCGGTCCGACACATCCGATGTCAGCAGGCATTTTTGTATACCGGGTTAAGCTTTCATCTTCGATCCTTTCTCGTTTAGCCAGTCAGCTCTATTGCAGCCTGGTATCGAGGATCACCGCGTGAAGGTGTAGAAGGGTCTTGTCAGCTTTGGTTCGCTGGTCCTGACGCTAGCAGCCTTCTATGGGTCGTTGACCGCTGCAGCTCATGCGCTGCTCAGCATCTTGATCCCAGTTAGACAACACAGCAACGGCTGATAAACAGTATATGTATGACGATTCTGTGCTACCAGTGATAAACATGGCCTCTGTCCTGCACGCGTGAGAGCAGAATTTCGACGTGTGAAATGAAGTGTGTGAGGAAGGTCATCGGTACTACCAGGAAATACAGACAGCGAAACGAAGACATTCGCAGTCTGGTCAATGCTACGTCTTGTGCAGAATACATTTTCAGGCATCTCATAAGAATGCATTCTCTTCAACTTTCGCTAATGGCTTACACTTCTGGTATATCTTGCTGCAGGACAAGAGGGCAGTCGCAAGACAGATGGACAGATGACATTAGAGTGATAGCGTAACGACCGACACAGAGCACTTGGCACTTAGTCTCCCCACGGCGCTCAATGGCACAAGTAAAAAGAGAACTGACTAACTATTTTTTAAATATAGTTTATACAAACAGTGAATAATTACAAAAAAAACGTAAATTGTAAAACGGTCCATTTTTAACACATGTGCTACGTGGATGTCCTTAGAAACGTAGGTCTGCAAAAGACACTTCCCATCGATTCCATCCTGTGCCCAACTTCTTAAGTTTCCTTTTGAAGGTTCCTGGACTGTTCTGCTCATCGACTGATTTACTTCTGCCTTTCTCTTTCTTTTTATCTGTCAATTTCAGTCCTGTTTTGACTGTTTATCTTGTTAGATTGGCATTTTCATCAACTTCGTGAAAGACTTCTGCCGGCAAAAGATGATTTTCTGGACGAAGACCTGACCATCATGGAAGCTCTGGTTGTTGATATGCTCCAGACTGCCACTGTACATGCTTAAAATCGTACTCGTCTAACAATAGATGTTAGTTTGTAGAACACAAAGTAAGTCGAGTCAAGTCTTTAATCCGTCTAGGATTAAACCAGTCAAGTGGGGTAATCAACCTAGACACTAGGTTGTTGTTGTTGTTGTTGTTGTTGTTGTTGTTGTTGTTGTTTGCGAATGCCCACAATGAGGAGGTTACTCTTGTGTGCGATCTGAAAAGGACGTTACGTGGCGGGTTGCAGTAACTTTCCTCACATCCCGAGCGTGCTGATAAAGGTGGAGAGGGGTCCTCCAGGCGGTTGTGCTATGGCTGTCCTCATCTGTGTGTCGCTCACTACAACGGGGATCACGTCGATTCCTCATCTTGTTGGCCAAGCTGCCACGAAAACAGCCTGATTCCGGGAAGAGCTACGAGGAAGCCAAGGTGAGGGTCTTGTCCAGTATTTTTCGCCTGACCAGACTTTCGTCTTCCCACCTAGACAATAGGTAAAGTCAAGTAATCCTGACCCCGACTAACATAATCTGATCAGTATGTTTTACCTAACCTTGACTAACATAGTCAGATCAGTATGTTTACCTGACCTTGACTAACATAGTCAGATCAGTATGTTTACCTGACCTTGACTAACATAGTCAGATCAGTATGTTTACCTGACCTTGACTAACATAGTCAGATCAGTATGTTTCACCTGAACTTGCCTACATAATCTGATCAGTATGTTTCACCTGAACGTGACTAACATAGTCAGATCAGTATGTTTCACCTGAACTTGACTAACATAGTCAGATCAGTATGTTTCACCTGAACTTGCCTACATAGTCTGATCAGTATGTTTCACCTGACCCTGACTAACATAGACAGATTAAAATGTTTTGCTTGGCAAGACGTCAATTTCCTCTGCCTATAAACACTTCCAAAATGTTTCACCTGACCCTGACTAACATAAACACTTCCAAAATGTTTCACCTGACCCTGACTAACATAAACACTTCCAAAATGTTTCACCTGACCCTGACTAACATAAACACTTCCAAAATGTTTCACCTCGAATATCAAATGTTTTAAAACTTCTATTCAAATTCTTTTTCCTATTTCAGGGCTCTGAAAGACGCCTTTATGCCCTTGCCAGTAAACCAGATTTGCCCAGCATGTCATCTACTGAATACCACAGAAGGTACAACAGCTTGTAGAGCCTTCTGCACTAGCACGTGCCACTGGCAGTTTTAACGGAAATGCATCAAACGGAAACATGATCAAAGCCAGTTCTTTCTTCATCTTTTTACAAGCTTTTATCTACCTTGACATTAACGCTGCATAGATGCGTGTCAGATGCATTGAATTCCATTTCTCTTATTTTAACCGACTTCGCCATTACCTAAAGAGCTGAATATATCTATATAGACTATACTAGTGCGACTTGATAATCTATCAACATTTGACGGATTCTGGACAGGTCATTTAAACGTTGTTTTTGTTTATATTTACTTGTCTTAGTTCTTAGTTGACCTGCACTTACACAGGGGATAACACCATTGTGCAGGCCCCAGCTCTGATATGAGCTGGATGGAGCCGGGAGGAGAATGTTTAGCTTAGAGGGCTAGGCTCGAGCAGCTTAATACTCCTCTGCGTTTGGACAAGTGCCGCTGAGACTATTTAACCGATGTGTGTGTCTATTGTAATAGATTCAAACACTAAAGTAAAGTAAACCCGCAGCCTGTTAGGTGCCATCTAAGCTGCTCTACACAAATTATCCAACCATGGCCGGTGTTATGTCATGTCACTCTGTTAGTCACCTCTTATGACATGATCTCTGTGGGGTAGTAGTGCTATTCGTGTCTTTGACATACATAAAGACCTCTACATACCACTCTAGTATATACACATTTGCACTCACTCAAAGTCTCGTGACCTCTCGTCATAAAAGTAGTTTTAGAAGGTTTTGGCCGAGGTTTGGAGCGGGTTATCCCGTAATGTCCGTCATCATGTTGCATGTTCGTTGCAGAATGCCGCTCCCATCTGAAAGAATTTCGATCTCTTGCCAATTCCCCAGCCTGCTCCAGAGTCTTGTCCAAGCATTCCTTGACATCTTTGTGCCATGGCGCCATTGCTTTCTTGGTATGCCTCGGTATCTCTTGCATGGCACCATACTTTCCAATACCGTTCCCTCAAGACCCATGTGTCTTTTGATGTGGCCAAAGTATTTCAATTTTCAGTTCATGATTGAATTTATGAGCCAATTCTTCTCTATGCCCAACTCTTGTCGATTGTCCGAATTCTTCTTTTTTTTCAGCATCTTGAATCCTGAGGATCCTTCTATAATATATCGACTAAAAAGACTCGATTCTCTTCCTTGAGGTTTGGGTAACTGTCCATGTTCCGCAGTCTGTTGCTGCAACGGGAAAAACACAGGTTCTCAAAATATCCACTTTTGAGGGTTTGCTGCTATTCTGCCATTTTTTCCTAGGGTTGTGTAGCCTCGGCATTATCTTTGCCAATCTCCTTCTGATTTCTTTTGAGCATTCGCCAGTGTTGTCAATACTGGGGTCTAGATACTCGGAGTTCGTGACCTGTTCTATTTCCGTAAAACCCCCGAAACAAAACAAAACATTTCTTTGTTTAAATAAAAGCTTTTGTCGAAAAACTTAGTCATTATATATTAACTTGTTTTATACTTGGATGAGATTTATTGTTGTTGTTGTAACTGTTGTTGTTATTGTTATTGTTGTTATTGTTGTTGTTGTTGCTATTGTTGTTGTTGTTATTGTTGTTTTAAATGTCCTCAAAGAGTAAGTTTACTATTTTGTGCGCCCAGACCAGTAACTTAAATGGCAGTCTGCTGTAGGGTTTCTCCCATCCCGAGCGTGCTGATGAAGGTGGACAAGGTCTACCAGGTGGTTGTGCTATGTTAGACATCATATGTCATATGTCGCATACTACTACGAAGATACCTCACCTCGACAGCGAGGCTGCCAAGTAGAACAGCCCGTTTGCAGGAATAACTACGAGGAAGTTAAGTTAAGTTATGTTAAGTATACTGATTTTCTTGCGTATCTGATTGTGGTTATAAGAAAGAAGAGTCGTCATTAGCAGTCCAGAAAAAGTTCTCAAACTATTCTTCGTATATTCTATTATTGGAGAAGTGTATACACGTATACATAGGTGAATATGTATACTCGTAGTTTATTAATGTCTTGCTGTTATACGATTCAATCAATTCAATTACCGTCTCTACAACGAAAGTTGGTTGCATTGATGTTCCAATATCTTATCTCTCATGTATTGACTGCACACTCTGCCAGACTGACGTTAGTCCATCTTTTGACGTTGTTCTGCCACTTATAGCGCTGCCCATCTCATGTCTTGACTGCACACTCTGCCAGACTGACGTTAGTCGATCTTTTGATGCTGTTCTGCCACTTATAGCGCTGCCCACCTCATGTCTTGACTGTACACTCTGCCAGACTGACGTTAGTCCATCTTTTGACGTTGTTCTGCCACTTATAGCGCTGCCCATCTCATGTCTTGACTGCACACTCTGCCAGACTGACGTTAGTCGATCTTTTGATGCTGTTCTGCCACTTATAGCGCTGCCCACCTCATGTCTTGACTGTACACTCTGCCAGACTGACGTTAGTCCATCTTTAGATGCTGTTCTGCCACTTATAGCGCTGCCCATCTCATGTCTTGACTGCACACTCTACCAGACTGACGTTAGTCGATCTTTTGATGTTGCTCTGCCACTTATAGCCCTGCCCATCTCATGTCTTGACTGCACACTCTACCAGACTGACGTTAGTCCATCTTTTGATGTTGTTCTGCCACTTATAGCGCTGCCCATCTCATGTCTTGACTGCACACTCTGCCAGACTGACGTTAGTCCATCTTTTGATGTTGTTCTGCCACTTATAGCGCTGTCCTAGAGTTTTGTTTCCAATAAATTATCGTTTCTTTTTAAATGTCTGACTCGTCTAATTTTAATCTGATTAAAAGTTCTCTACCAACTCCTACTCTCGTCAGGACATCGCTATTTGTTTGCTGCTCTTTTTCTGAAATGTGACACATTCTTCTGTATATCCCCATTCCGAGAGCCTCTAGTTTGTTTTACAACTGTTTGATCATTGTCCATGTTTCTGTACCATATAATAAAGTTGAAAATATATAATATCTGATGAGTATCATTTGTAATGTATTGTTTATTTGACTAGATGCCGATATATTTTTCATAATATTAAATAGACTCATTGTCGTTGTTATTCTTTTCTTCATTTCCCCCTTCTTATAATATTCGATCTCAAACAAACACAAGAACCATTTAGGACAATCTAGAACAAGACATTTAGATTTGGAGTTGTGGGCCCAAGTTTGTGAACTGGCCCGTCGAGGGCTGCACTTCCTTGTTTTAATACTTTGTCATTTATTATATCTGGCGCTGATGCGTGCCATTGGGTATGCCAATGTTTAGCTGCCTATGTGAAAGATGTGGCAAAACACTATCCGGTATTTACTGCTCATGTGATAATAAAAGAAGATATTCACAGATGAATTCATGGACTCTAGAACAATGGAGATTCCCCCGAGAAGAACAAGAACATTTACGTACTGTCCTCCGGCAGAAAACCTGGGATCCAGAGCCATTATTGTAAAACAGACGCTCATTGGAATGAAGCAGACGATGAACATTGAAGAAATCATAATCACCATTTTTGCTACCTTCCGGTTTCGCATTAAAACGTTGCCAGCTTGAGTACAAGAGGTGGAAGTCATCCGCCATTTTATTCTGCTTTGTAACTGAACCACCAGTACAACTGTGCAGACGATGATGACAAGAAAAGCGGTGAACGGGATACCAACATTGTTGACTGCGAAAGTTATCCGTTCAACTTTTTCACGATTGGCCGTGAAAACGAGGCCAAGAACAGTCTTATTTCTGGCAGGAACATGTTTCATTTCCAGTCTGTTGACCACGTATTCTGGGGCGACAGTAGAGATGAGAATGACGTAAAAGGAGCAGACGATGAAACTCACTCGATTCGGTGTGATGATATTCCTTGTCTGAAAATATTGATAAAACAATCAAGCACTTTTAACGATGATATGAATTAGATAACAAATACAGAAAATCAATGCATGGATAAAGGCTCGAAAATTAAGATCCTCTTTCAATCTGACATGGAAGTAAAAAGTAAACATCTTCTTTATGTGTCGGATAAGGGAAAAATAAAAGTCGTCTTTATGTGTCTGATAAAGGTCAAATTAAAAGTAATCTTTATGTGTCAGATAAAGGTAAAATTAAAAGTTATCTTTATGTGTCTGATAAAAGTTATACACAAAAGTATTCTTCGTGTATCGGATAAGGGTAAACATGTCCTCTTAATGCGTCGGATAAGAGTTTTAAAAAAAGGCGTTTTAATGTGTCCTATCAAGATAAAAATTACATCCTTTTAATGTGTCTATAAGGGTTCAAAAAGGTCCTCTTTATGTGTCAGATGGTAAAGAATAAGTTCTTTTTATGAGTCATATAAGGTAAAAAAAAAAAAAGATCTTCTTAATCTGTCGGATACGGGTAAAAAACAAGTCCACTTTATGGGCTTGATAAGGGTTAAAAAAAAGTCCTCTTAATGAGTCTGGTACAAAATGTCCTCTTAGTGTGTAGGATAAGGGTAAAAAAGTTATTTTTATATTTCAGATAAAGGTGAAAGATAAATCCTCTATGTGTGCAGGACTACAGTTTAAAGAGCTCGTTATGTGAGATAGAATTACAACTTCAATAGGGCCTGTAAACTTCACGGACTCCACTATATGGAAAATTAAACTTCACGTTCTCTGCTATACAGAAAACTCAACTTCAAACCGTTGCTATACAGAGCAGCTCAACTGCAAGATGGCAGCTATACTGAAAATTAAATTCAAAATTGACGCTACACAAAAAACAAAACATGAATAGTCGCAGCTACACAGAAAACTAAACATTAATATGCGTTGATACACAGAAACCTTAACATGTACAGTAGTCGCTACACAGAAAACTGAACTTTAATAGGCGTCGCTACACAGAAAACTAAACATGTACAGTAGTCCCTACACAGAAACCTTAACATGAATAGGCATCGCTACACAGAAAACTAAACATGAATAAACGTCGCTACACAGAAAACTAAACATGAAGAGTAGTCGCTACACAGAAAACTAAACATGTACAGTAGTCGCTACACAGAAAACTGAACTATTATAGGCGTCGCTACACAGAAAAATAAACATGTACAGTAGTCGTTACACAGAAACCTAAACATGAATAGGCATCGCTACACAGAAAACTAAACATTAATATGCGTCGCTACACAGAAACCTTAACATGAATAGGCGTCTCTACACAGAAAACTAAACATGAAGAGTAGTCGCTACACAGAAAACTAAACATATAGAGTAGTCGCTACACAGAAAACTTAACATGTAAAGTAGTCGCTACACAGAAAACTAAACATGTACAGTAGTCGCTACACAGAAAACTGAACTTTAATAGTCGTCGCTACACAGAAAACTAAAGATGCACAGTAGTCGCTACACAGAAAGCTAAATGAGAAAGTCGCTTATGTATAGAAAACTATACCTCAGGCTTACTATACAAAACACAACTCACTCTAAGTGGCGCAGCAATACACATACATCTCTCGAGTGTGATAAAGGCGGTGATCCAACCGGTGATGCGAGAAAACGTCACGTGCGGTATAGCGCTGGTAAGATACGAGATCTCCACGGAGTCAAAGGGCAACACCTCTAACGTGGCAAATGCTGGAGTATAGCACAAATTTGCCCAGAGTAGCGTAGCTAAGCAAAACATGTCAGCAATGGCCAGGCCTAAATTTGGAAGGAAATAATGAAATGTATGTTTAGGGTGAAAAGTTTATTTATAGAATGGCTAAATTTAATTGTCCATCAGCTTGTGCCGCTGAACGCCGACGGAAGCTTGGATTGTCATTCATGTTGTGTTGTTAGCAGTGCATGTGATGTGACGGTCAGCGATCCAGAGTTGCCAAAATCCTTCTACACCTCCACCTTGTGATCATGGATAATTGACTGCAACAGGGCAGACTGGCTTAAGAGACGGATCGAAAAGGAAGGTTAACCCCGAACCTAAAAATTACATGCTGAAGTCGGGTATGTCGGACTAAAAGGTGCAAATATCGCAGTCAAGCTGTAAACTACGATACAAGTCTACTTACTTTTCAGGGCTTTGTAAAGGGAGTTTGAGAACGAACGACGAAGAAGAAGAAAAATAAATAGAAGAAAGAACGTTTCTTTCTTCTTCTTCTTCTTCTTCTTCTTCTTCTTCTTCTTCGTACGCAGTCAGACAGTAACCATTATTTTTTCGAAAAAAGCGGCGGTCATCCTGAGGCTGTCGACACTGCCATAGAGCTTGTCTTGTGGTTCCACTGGTGATGGCCACATCTGCTCTCTCTGATCCTCGTATGTCGGGCAGTTCTGCAGCAGATGTTCAGCGGTCATTTTCCCGGTACCACACGGGCATTCATCGTCAATTTGTTGAATAGGTGGTACCTCAGTCTATTGTGGCCAGTGCGAAGTCTAAAGACAACGACCTGCTCTCTTCTGTTCAACTGGTAATAGGCATCGTTTTTGGTGTAACCAGTGTGTTCGGTTTCCCATTTGGTCATGTATCTAGAACGTTTCTTTCGAACATTACTTTTATATATTTAATGGGACGGCGTGGCCTAGTGGTTAAGTGGCACGGCTCACAACCAGAAGGTGCTGGATTCGATCCCCATCACAGCACCGGCCGTTACCCCGGGGAAGCAAACCCTTAGAAAATGCAGGAGGAAGCAGACCCTTACATAAAATGCATGCTGAAGTCGGATGCACTGGGCCGACAGGCGCAAAATAAAAACCACAGTGTAACGCACACACGCCTTGGGGAATAGATAAATAAGGTAAACGGAAAAAAAAAAAAAAAAAAAAAATATATATATTTAATAACTGAATGTCTTTATACTGGTTTAGAAGACTCTACAGAGTCTGTATACAACCAGTTTCTTGGAGGGTAGTTTAGTAGACAACATAAGAGCTAAATAGACTTGTAGCCAGTTATGCGTCAACTATAGCTGCTCTTAGCAAACTCCTTGGGGGAAGGTACAAATAGCTTGTGCCGATTTTTAACTAGAATTGTTTTATTTTGACGGGGCAGCGGCCGCTAATCCTACTCTATTCGATTTCTAACTGCCAAGGGATTTTTATTGTGCTTGACACTGAACACGGGAGTCCGATCTCACTACTCAGAGATCATGGAAATTGTTACCAGAAGATCCCCGTAAAGAAAAAAACACAATCTCCACCGTGATTCGAACCAGCGACCTCCGACACCCAAGACGGAAACCTTACCTCTAGACCACTGTCCCCATATATCACACATCCATCAACCGCGAGATATCCTCCCATGGCTTGTAGCCGTGCCACTTGTGTTATAAGCGCGCAGTGGGAGTCGATCTGGTTGCATTTTCATGAGATGACCAACCCAAGAATTATATGTCTGAAAATGCCCCCAGAACAAGGCTAGTTCGATGCATATTTATGATATATGGTTCACGTATGCTTTATTATGTTATGTTATGTTGTGTTATGTTATGGTATGTTGTATTATGGTATGTTATATTATGTTATATTATGTATATTGTGTTATGTTATGTTGTGTTATGTTATGGTATATTGTGTTATGGTATGTTATATTATGTACATTGTGTTATGTTATGTTGTGTTATGTTATGTCGTGTTATGTTGTGTTATGTTATGTTGTGTTATGTTATATTGTGTTATGTTATGTTGTGTTATGTTGTGTTATGTAATGTTATGGTATATTGTGTTGTGTTGTGTTATGTTGTGTTGTTATGTTATGTTATATTGTGTTATGTTATGTTGTGTTATGTTATGTTATGCTATGCTATGCCATACCATGTCATTGCATGTTATGTCATGCAATGCTATGCTATGCTGTGCTGTGCTGTGCTGTGCTGTGCTGTGCTATGCTATGCTATGTTATGTTATGTTATGTTATGTTATGTTATGTTATGTTATGTTACAGTCAACGCTCACCTTTTTCCGAAACTAACGCCGAAGAAAAAGAATTCTGGCACAGATTATTTGATTTGACTCAGTATTTGCTTTTATCTTGAATACGGACATTCTTATTCTTCATCTTATTCTTCTTCTTCTTTCTCTTTCTCTTCTTCCTTCTCTTCTTCCTCTTTTTTTTCTTCTTTTTCTTCCTCAACCTCTTCTTATTCTGCCTCTTCTTCTTCTTCTTCTTCTTCTTCTTCTTCTTCGTCTTCTTCTTCTTCTTCTTCTTCTTCGTCTTCTTCTTCTTCTTCTTCTTCTTTTCTTTTCTCTCCTTATTTTTGTTTGTTTTTCTTCTTCGGCGTTCGTTCTGAAAGTATATTGTAGTTGACATCGCTGTTACGATATCTGCACTTTCGGCCCCGACACATCCGATATCATCATAGCATTTTTAAGTCGCTGTGATCAGCAGGTAAGACACTTGATTCTCAAAGCGATTGATCTCCCAAGTTTCAAGCGACCCCGTGTCTCAATGGAGGTGGAACCAGAGTGCCTGCAAAACGAGTTACCATCCAGTCGTCTTGACTTATGTCTTGCCACTGGTCCAAGGTAGCTCGGGACGAGAGAGGGAGATTGATGACCAGCGTTTCTTACTCACTATAATCCAAATACAGTGGAAGTTACGTCACCAAGACAGAACCGTCTGGTGATCTCACCATCGTGGCTTGTGACGGGCAACTAACTAACTAACTGACTAACTAACTGACTAACTAACTAACCGACTAGCTGACTAGCTAACTAACTTACTAACTAGCTAATTAACTAACTGACTAACTAACTGACTAGTTGACTAACTAACTGGCTAACTAACTGACTAACTAACTGATTGACTAACTAACTAATTTACCGACTAACTAAATAACTAACTAACTAGCTAGCTAACTCACTGACTAACTAACTACCTAACTAACTAATTAACTAGCTAACTAGCTAACTAAATGGCTAACTAAATAACTATATAACTAGCTAACTAACAAACTAACTAACAAACCATTGAGCTAATTAACTGACTAACCAACTAACTAGCTAACTAACTAACTAACAAGCTAACTTACTATATTTGGTTACCGGGTCTGCCTTCCTACTATATGCCCTATTCTCTTAACCAGATAACAATATCGCTTCGTGTTTCCAGGATATCAGTTTTGATTTGGAGCAGTAACTTTGTCAGCCTGGTTAGATGACCCAGATGCAAGCAGATAACTACGAGTTGCTGGCTACTGTTAGTTCATTCACTATGATGCAACACGGCCCATAATGGCATCCTAACAACTTAGATTACTGCTCCAGTGATAGAGGCAATCTGCTATAAGTATAGTATTCGCACCAGGGCGTCTAAGATGATAGCTCTGGTGGTAGGCAGAACACAGAGATCTTACAACTTGAGAATCTGGAACAAAGCTTTCTAGAACGTTCATGAAGGGATGTAACTGGAGGGAATTTTCTCAGAAGACGGAAGAGAAATTGGAATCCGATGCTAGAAAGCTCCAGGAGTAAATGTTCAACTGACGCCACTGTTCAAAGGTTGTCACATTGATCTGGCAACTTGCCCCATGTTGCCACATTGATCTAGCAAACTTGCCACATTGATCTGGCAACTTGCCCCGTGTTGCCACATTGATCTAGCAACTTGCCCCATGTTGCCACATTGATCTAGCAACTTGCCCCGTGTTGCCACATTGATCTAGCAACTTGCCCCATGTTAACACATTGATCTAGCAAACTTGCCACATTGATCTAGCAACTTGCCCCGTGTTGCCACATTGATCTGGCAACTTGCCCCGTGTTGCCACATTGATCTAACAACTTGCCCCGTGTTGCCACATTGACCTAGCAACTTGCCCCAAACATGATAGACTCTTACACGAAATCAAATATAACATCTTGCTGCTGTCACATAAACCAGAAGTGTCCTACAGTGGATTCCGGTCCTCTGGGGGATCCTTGGAAAGGAAAAGGCAGATGGGTTCGCAAAAACCGTAAGTGGCAGTACAACGACTAGCCACTCAGGTTAGGTCAGGTCAAGTCATCCCGTAACCGGTAATGTCGTTGGGGCACACATGAAGATATCCTCACAACCCCTTTCTGTGTCAGCTACCGCTGCCTGTGGCTCTTCTGGTAGGAGATCGGTCCATTCTTTTATGTTGTCCTCCCACCTCTTTTTGGGCCGGCCTCTTCGTCGTCTGCCTTGCACCTTTCAATGGAGGATCATATTTGCAAGACCATTTGATCTACCCACCCACAGAGCTATTTAGAAGCAAAGATACTCATCAAACGATACATGGAGAGACTATTACACAAAATACAGGCCAGAAAATGGCAGTGTAGACAGTTGTAGCAGAGATGAGCAGACAAAGATCCTCAGACGGACAGGAACAATGCAGACTCAAGGATAAAAATATACAGAATAGGTCTAAGAGACACTGCCCCGTGCGATTTCGGAGCACACAAAAATACACTAAAATATATGCAGAACAAGAAAAAGAAAAAGAAGAAGGAGAAGAGGAAAAAGAAGAAGAAGAAGAAAAGAGAGGAGGAAAGAAAAAAAGAAGAAGAAGAAAAAGAAAAAAAAGGAAAAGAAGACGAGGCAGAAAAAGAAAAAGAAGGGGAACATAGGGGAAGGAAAGAAGAAGAAGAAGAAGAAGAAGAAGAAGAAGAAGAAGAAGAAGAAGAAGAAGAAGAAGAAGAAGAAGAAGAAGAAGACAAAGAAAAAAGTGAACGAAGAAGAGACAGAAGAAGACAAAAGAAGAAAATATAAGGAGAAAATAGAAGAGGAAGAAAAAGAAGAAGAAGAAGAAGAAGAAGAAGAAGAAGAAGAAGAAGAATGAGAAGAAGATAGAGAAGAAGATAAAGAAGAAGATACAGAAGAAGAAGAATAAGAAGAAGAAGAAGAAGAAGAAGAAGAAGAAGAAGAAGAAGTAGAAGAAGAAGAAGAAAAAGAAGAATAAATTGTAAGAAGAAGCTAAAAAAGAAGAAGAAGAGAAAGAAGTAGAAGTAAAAGAAGAAGAAGATGAACAACAACCACAAAACAACAACAACAAAAATATAACAACAACAATAAGAACAACAACAAGACAAGATCATGAAAACGATTGTTTATATACCCAAGAAACTAACGTTCACAGGATCCTGGAAACCTTGCTTGACAAAGCACACAATATTGACGACGTTCGTACCAATACCAAAGACAGCAATGACTTGACAAACTGTTGCTAACATAATCCACCGGAACAGCGTTATTGCCCTGTCACTCAACACGATCAAAGGCATGTCGTCGGTATCAGGCATTTTTGTGGCAACTGTTCAGTGCACAGACATGTGCTGCAATATGCTTTGTGAAGTCTTGCAATTAATATCGAGCCGTTTTGGAAGCAGTAACTTAACTTAAGGTCTTTATACTGGTTTAGAAGACCTTGTAGAGTGTGTGTTTAAACAGTTCCATTTAGTTTTTCTTGCTCTACAAGATGTGCGCATCCAATTTATTTTTCAATGCATTAATTGTCCCTACCTCCACTACTTCATGTGGCAATGTATTCTAAGCATTATGACTCTCTGACTAACACAAATTTCATAATATCTCATTTTGACATTTATTTAGTTAATTTGTAGTTGTGCCCTTTTGTTCTTGTAGGTGGTTGTATTTTGAAGGGGAAAAAAACGTGTTATAGTCTAATTTAACCATTCCTCTGATTATCTTATAAACCTGTATTGTCACCTCGAATTCTTCTCTTTTCTAAACACTAGACCAGTTTTTCTGAGTCTTTCCTCATAACTGGAATTCTCGAATCAGTTTTCTCGCTCTTTTTTGTATTCTTTCCAGCATGTTTATACCTTCCCTATGTTAAGGACTCCACATCTGTACACAGTAATCTAATCTAGGTCTAACTAATGCTTTATACAGTTTGACTATCCCTTTTGCTCCTATGTTTAATATTTCTTTTAATCATACCTAACATTGCATTTGCCTCTTTCACTGCTCCCTAGAATTGCTCACTCACTTAACCTGTATGATCTGTTATAATCCCTAGGTCCCTTTCCTTTGTTCACTCCCATTCTGAAATCATGTTACATATTGGATCTACCCATGTGGATGACTATACATTTATCTACATTAAACTCCATTTATAAGCTCTCAGACCATTCTCGAATTGTATCTAAATCCGACCTCATTATATCCACTTCTGCCTTAGAACTAATGACTTGTTTTAACTCATCCGGCAATTTTGCAATTATTAGCAAGAAGATTCGTAGTCAAAGTAAGTCAACGCTTCCTGAAAACCTGCCTGCTCATCTACTCTCACTGTTCTACTTCTTCACTTAATTGTTGTGTTATGTTACATAATGTTATGCTAAGTTATCTCATATTAGTTTATGTTATATTTTTTATGGAATGCTAATTTTCATTACCCGACTTACCATCTGAACGGATGGAATTTGTGGAATTTTGGGGATGAAAACATGTTTCGTTTTGTGAGCTTCTCTCAAGATTGTGGCCTTAATCCAGACTCGTTTGGTGGAAAGGTGTTTCTGAGGCGCTTAATGAGCCTTCCTATTTTAAGAGCCTAATAATATATATATATGAGACAGGCAGGCAGACAGACAGAGAGGCAGGCAGGCAGACAGAGAAGCAGGCAGGCAGAGAGGCAGGCAGGCAGACAGGGAGGCAGGCAGGCAGACAGAGAGGCGGGCAGGCAGAGAGGCAGGCAGGCAGACAGGGAGGCAGGCAGGTAGACAGAGAGGCAGGCAGACAGACAGAGAGGCAGGCAGACAGAGAGGCAGGCAGGCAGAGAGGCAGGCAGACAGACAGAGGGGCAGGCAGACAGAGAGGCAGGCAGGCAGACAGGGAGGCAGGCAGGCTGGCAGACAGAGAGGCAGGCAGGCAGACAGGGAGGCAGGCAGACAGACAAGGAGGCAGGCAGGCAGACAGGGAGGCAGGCAGGCAGGCAGGCAGGGAGGCAGACAGAGAGGCAGGCAGACCGACAGGGAGGCAGACCGACAGATTGACGGACCGACCGCTCCTATTACCCCTCATGGCAGACAGACAAACAGGTAGACAGACAGACAGGCAGGCAGACAGAAAACACACAGTAGATAGAGATAGATAGATAGAGAGAGAGAGAGAGAGAGAGAGAGATAAAGATCGAGAGAAAGATATAGAGAGGGATATATATATATATATATATATATAGAGAGAGAGAGAGAGAGAGAGAGAGATAGAGAGAGATAGAGAGAGACAGAGCGTGAGAGAGAGAGAGAGATCGAAAGAGATCGAGAGAGAGAGGGAGAGATCGAGAGAGAGAGATAGAGGGAGATAGAGAGAGAGAGAGAGCGTGAGAGTGAGATTGAGAGAGAGATTGAGAAAGAGAGTGAGAGAGAGAGATTGGGAGAAAGAGAGAGAGAGAGATTGAGAGAGAGGGCGTGAGAGAGAGATTGAGAGAGAGATCGAGAGAGAGAGAAAGAGATTGAGAGAGTGAGCGTGAGAGAGAGAGATAGATCGATTAGATCGATCAGATCGGATAGATAGATAGATAGATAGATAGATAGATAGATAGATAGATAGATAGATAGATGGATAGATGGATAGATAGATAGATAGATAGATAGATAGATAGATAGATAGATAGATAGATAGATAGATAGATAGATAGATAGATAGATAGATAGATAGATAGATAGATAGATAGATAGAAAGATAGATAGATAGATAGATAGATAGATAGATAGATAGATAGATAGATAGATAGATAGATAGATAGATAGATAGATAGATAGATAGATAGATAGATAGATAGATAGATAGATAGATAGATAGATAGATAGATAGATAGATAGATAGATAGATAGATAGATAGATAGATATAACCATTAAGTAACATCAATTGTATTATAAAGTGCATGGAAGAGTATGTAGAGCGGTCTAATCAGAACCTGACCAGTTCCCTGGGAAGCAGAGGTCTCATTTATCCTGAACCATCCGCCTCAGTTCCCATTAGCTCTCATGACAGACAGCCTCGTTTTGTCTTGCATCTCCTACTTAATTTATATGGCGATTTCTCTTGTTGAACAAGGCGAAGAGATGAAATTGAATTCTTGGTTATTGATCCAGCAGCCTATAGGCTCCTGCCCTTTGGTCCAATGCCATATAGTGGTAATTGAATTCTTAGAGGGATCAAGAGGCTGAGCAGCACATGAGCTGCAGTGGTTAGCGATCCATAGCTGACTGCTAGCGTCAGGGACAGCGAACCATAGCTGCCAAGACCCTTCTACCAAGATCCTGGATAACAGGCTGCAGCAGGGCAGACTGGCTAAGGAGAAGGGATCGAAGAGGGAATGCTAACCCGGTACTCAAAAAATGCTTGCTGAAGTCGGATGTGTTGGACTGAAAGGTGCAAATATCGCAGCCAAGCTGTAAACTACGACACAACGCATTCCGTTCTCTGGACTACATTCTGCTACTTAAGCCCTTTCAGGGTTTGGTAGCGGGAGATTGAGAATGAACGAAGAAGAAGAAGAAGAATTCTTAGAGCTAGTGTGTTGCCTTCTGTTATGCCCACTCAATGCCGGCGCCTAGTTTTGCCTTATAACCTTTGACATGGACATTCTGTCAACCAGTTGGACAACGTGCAACTCCTCACTGGCTCAGCAGGATGGAGCCGCATTCCCCACCTTAAATGTTAACAAAGCTGAAATTGCTTGATTCTTTGAAGATCATGTCCTTTCTAAGGCACTTTGGCGACCAAAATTGCCTGACTATACCTCGCCTGATTTCTTCCTACGACATGTTTTGAAAGGGAAGGTATATCGAAAGGGAATCTGGGATCAAGATGCTGAGCAGCACATGAGCTGCAGTGGTCAGCGACCCATAGCTGACTGCTAGCATCAGTGCCAGCGAACCATAGCTGCCAAGACCCTTCTACACCTCCACCCGGTGATCCTGGATAACAGGCTACAGCAGGGCAGACTGGCTAAGGAGAAGGGATCGAAGAGGGAATGCTAACCCAGTACTAATAAAATGCTTGCTGAAGTCGGATGTGTTGGACCGAAAGGTGCAAATATCGCAGCCAAGCTGTAAACTATGACACAACGCATTCCGTTCTCTGGACTACATTCTGCTACTTAAGCCCTTTCAGGGTTTGGTAGCGGGAGATTGAGAACGAAGAAGAAGAAGAAGAAGGAGAAGAAGAAGAAGAAGAAGAAGAAGAAGAAGAAGAAGAAGAAGAAGAAGAAGAAGAAGAAGAAGAAGAAGAAGAAGAAGAAGTAGAAGAAGAAGAAAGGAAATCTCATGCAACTTCAAGAGAAAACTTGGCAAGAAATTGAGTTCTGATGTGTTGGTGAATTTCTTCCGTAACACAGAGAGGCGTGTGCAGGCAAGTCTGTGTGCTAATTTTGGCCATTTGCAACATTTAATATGAGCTCATTACGTTTCTCACACATCAAGGTATGTCCATGTCAAATTTTATTGAATTATGTTCATTGGTTTAAATGTTATTAGGGGAAAAAAAGGGTGGAACACTGTTTCTTCAATCCATCTATCACGAGGCATCATCGTGCTTTGTAACCAGATCTTGCCTTATATTTGTGCAGAGATAGTTGTGCTACTCTTTATGTCTCCCTCCAGGTGTAATCATTAAATCGTAGTTCCCTCTCGCACTATTTTGTCCATGTATTTGTAGCTCTACCTCTCTGTCTCGTCCGTTGCGGATTCCATGTAAGATCCTGTTTGACTATGTTGGACGGTACTTTCTTCATGGTATGTCTTGTCCAGTCCCCATTTTCTTCTCTTTATGTGTTGTTCCAGTGGCTGTTGTTGGCTTGTTGTCTACATGATCTCGCTCCTCACCTTGTTCTGCAAATGAATGTTCATTATTCTTCGTAGGCATCCGTAAATGGTGGACTGGATTCTTTGTTGAAACGCATTTCCGTGTTTCCCTTCCGTACAACAGCACCGACTTGACTCTGACGTTGAATATTCTTTTTCTTCTTCCTCGTTCGTGTTCAGACCTCGACTTCAATGACTAACGAAGGCAGCAGTCGAGGCTCCGTACACTTCCGTACAGCGTCTCATGGGAGGACACTGGCTGTTGCCAAATGCTACTTCTTTTGTTGGTATACAGTGATCAGGACTACAAAATGTGTTCTGTTGTGATGGGGGTTGTGCCGCAGGTGCAAAGGTCTCTAGTGTCAATATTGCTCTTGTTGTATAGATGACATCTCAGTCTGTTGTGTCCTGCGCGTAGAATGATCACCTGGTCTCGCCTGGAGAGCTGGTGGAAGGCAGCGTCTTCTATGTGGCCAGGGTGGTCTTTTTTTCCATTTTGCTTAGTACGTGGCTGCTTTTGTCTCACAGAATGTGGTTTCCGGTTTCCGTATCGCTCTGCTGCAGTGTGCCCCCCTCTCTGGCGAGTCTGTCCGTCTCCTCATTGTCTGGAATGTTGTAGCGGACTATCCTTTATTTAAGCATTGGGACAGGTGTTAGAGTGAGTCTGCCAGAGCGCCCAGTTCATTTTTGTGCTGGATCTTCAGATCAGAGGGTGTCTGTGCGAATGATCACATATCTTACCTGCCTGGTTCTTATGGTTTATAAGGGTTTCCGGGCATTGGCCCTCGGCACTAAAGCTGCTGCAGAGTCTCCCAGTAGCAAATACTGTTTAGTATGTTTCACTTTTTAGTTTTACAATCATGTTTCCTTCCCGGTTTTCAATGGTATCTTAGGTTGAGATTTCCGTATTTGCATGTGTCCAGGCTGTTGGTAAAAAATGTTTCCTGATTAGTCTATCTTCGTTGTGAATCTTGGTTTCTCTTCATTTCCATATGTTGTTTTGTGTCATGAATGCCATTCCTAGTTTTCTAATTCTAGTCTTAACATCAGCATCCATATCCCCTGATGTCAATCGGGCTGCTCAGACAGGTCAAGACATCCACTTCTTCCAGTAACATCAGCATCCATATCCCCTGATGTCAATCGGGCTGCTCAGACAGGTCAAGACATCCACTTCTTCCAGTAACATCTGCATCCATATCCCCTGATGTCAATCGGGCTGCTCAGACAGGTCAAGACATTCACTTCTTCCAGGTGTTCTCCCTTAGTATGATTGGCTGTTTATTAATTTGGTTAATTTTAAGGTGCCCTGTTTTTTCATGTTATATTCAGTCGCATTTTGTCTGATTCTTCGTTCACACTTCAAGTTTTTCTTGCACAAAAAGAAATTGTCGCCATCTTTGTTGGCTAGCTGTGTACAACTGTACGAAATTTCATTAAATTTCACCAAACTAATTATCATTTGGTTTGACTTGGCTTCGTTCGTTCTCAATATCCCACTACCAAACCCTGACACGGGCCTAAGTAGCAGAATGTATTCCAGAGAACGGAATGCGTTGTGCCGTAGTTTACAGCTTGACTGCGATATTTGCACCTTTCGGTCCAACACATCCTACTTCAGCAAGCATTTTTTTAAGTTCCGGGTTAGCATTGCCTCTTCGATCCCTTCTCCTTAGCCAGTCTGCTTTGCTGCAGCCTGTTATCCAGGATCACCGCGTGGAGGTGTAGAAGAGTCTTGACAGATCTGGTTCGCTTGGCCTGACGCTAGCAGTCTGCGGTGGGTTGCTGACCGCTGCAGCTCACGCGCTGCTCAGCATCTTGATCACTAATTATCATTTAATGATGAATTTATATCAGCTTATTTGTTCACACTCATCCCGTAGTATACTATAGAGCAAGACCGCTCAACCTGCTGCTCGCTAGCATCACGGTGCTCTTTTAATGACATTTAGTGCTCGCGTCATGCAAGTAAAAAAGGGCTCATGAGACCCATGTTTTAAATTCAAACTTTATTTTGCAAACCCAAACAAATAATGTTGCCATCCGTCCATTATATTTTAGGCGACCTGAAAGTTGGTAAGTTGCGTGTTTGCTGACAGTAAGCCTATTTAAACGGTCTATGCTCTGAAATATTTCGCACTGCTGGCATGATTCGGGCGTTTCCCCTATTGCTGTTCAGTTAGCGTTGTGTTGCATCATGGGTACTTGAATTGATAGATATCCAGTCATCCTTAGCGCTGAAATATTTATTTCAATAAGTATTAATTCATAACCTTTTGGGGAGCAGAGGATACAAAAAGGTCCCAAATACTGCGAAGTGTTTCTCTCAAATGTCTGGCTATGTTCAGTACGACCTACCTGTGCGAAAAATCTTTTTCACCTATGAAATACCTCAAGAACAAGTCACAATCACGATTCCCAACTGCAAGACTGTTTACGTGTAGCTACAATGGACTGCTCTTTGAACATCCCTGAAGTTTTGAGTGGCTTTCAATTTCAAGAATGTCATGTACTCGGTGAGTGTTTTAAAAATGTATTGCTTTTATATAATGAAACCCACCAGACAGAACAATGCTCGCGCGCTTAATATTACACTTAAGCGGTGCTTGCAATCTTAAAAGGCTGAGAACACCTGGTGTGATGCATATCTTAATGACTCTATATTACACTATACACAGTTTCTTTCAATTTGGTTTGTTGTATTTCTTTTAATGTTACCAATATTTATTCCTGCGAAGTGGAATGTTGAATACTTCTGTTTCTAAGATAACGTATTTTTAAAATGTGAACAATGTAAAAAAAAGTGAAATCTAAATAGGAAAACAGAAGCTATCTGACAATATACCAGAATGGCGTTTTAATACCGTTAATGGAATGGTATACAGATAAATGGGAGCAAGGTAATCCTACAACGGCATGATCTTACAAATGGCAGACTCAAGACAAGGACATGAAGTAGGTTTTCCACGTCCTTCAACGGCAAAAGTGAACAGACAGCTGAACTGAATCAAATAAACATGATTATCGAAATTAAAAATTAAATCTATGTGATTTTACTGCACCTTGCGTAATAAATGAACAACTTGTGTTAAAGCACAGAGCAGTGAGCATTTTGATGATATGTGTTTATCATTCTAGAATACTGAATCGATACTATATGGTTGTAACTGCCTGATTCTCGGTGGCAGCTGTTAGAGTTCTGTAACCGGCTTCGAATTGTGTCAGAGATTGATATTTGAAACATCAAGTGGTTATTTTTAATACCGTAGGCGCATTTTAATTTGATATCACAATGTGAGAAATATCGGCTCTTAGACTATATAATAACGGCTTGCCAGACTTCTCCAAATTGCGAAGTCAAATTCTATGTTTTTACATAAAATTCAGACTAATACGCTCACTGGTTCTTTCCATATTTCTCTACGTCTGCGAAACATATACTATTACAGCAGACCTCCAGTTAAGAATCCAGGCCAAGGAGACGAGATGTTTTAGAAGACTCCTAAATGCCATCTACAAAGAGCGTATCACAAATGATGGATGGAAGTGCGACGAAGAATCGAGAATGCAAGTGGACAGCACGAAGACCTCACAACGATCAAAAGGCTGACTTGGTATGGCCCCGTCTTGATGTCCAGGGGTCTTGCAGATACCATACTACAGGGCACAGTACAGGGCAAGCGAAGGTGAGGACGTCCGAGAAAAATATGGAAAGACAACATCTATGAATGGACGAACTTACGACCCGAGTAGGTCCTAAATCAAAACGCTGACAGAGAGGGACTGAGACGCTAGTCTGGTCAAGCACAACATATTGACTAGGACGTGGCGTCATGGTCAGGCTAATCTGCTGACCAAGACCACTATCTGTCTTCCATGAAGCGTTCCCTGGAAAAAGGCTGTTTTCAGGCAGTCTGGCTGACTAGATGTGGATCGACGTGATCCCTGTAGTAGTGAGCATCACAAAGCATAGCACAACCGCCTGGAGGACCGCGGTCCACCTTCATCAGCACGCTAAGAATGTGAGGAAAGCTTTTACAACCCACCACTTAACGTCCTTATCATGACGTTCAAAAGAGAAAATGTATTCGTTGTGCCAATAAACAACAACAGCAACAACAAGAGCAACAGCAACAACAGCAACAATAACAACAGCAGCAACAATAGCAACAACAACAACAATAGCAACAACAACAACAAGAGCAACAACAACAACAGCAATATCAACAACAACAGCAACAACAACAGCAACAACAACCACAACAACAACAAAAACAACCATTAAACACATTTTACAAAGCTGCATGCTCCCACAGGAAGAGAGAAAATAAAACGCCTCGTGAGACAAACTAATATGAGACCACATTTTTGTAGTAGATAAAACAGCCTTACAAACACCTATGTCCTTTGAAAAAGTAGCCGGGACCTTGATACGAGGAAGTTTGAAGACGAAGAAGAAGAAGAAGAAGAAGAAGAAGAAGAAGAAGAAGAAGAAGAAGAAGAGGATGTTCCAATTGGAGCATAGAATCACCACTACATCCTTTACATTAGCCATGAATCGGAGAATTTCTACAGTTGTGATCGTGCAGCGACATGTTTTGTTACATGAAGAAGTTTCTAGTCCAGATAGTTTAAGTAGGACGCTGCTTGTACACACTCCTGAACCCTTCTCTCAGGCGCCCCTCCCTGCGTAATTCACGGCTTGTGTACATCATGTAGTTTCTTCTTCTTCTTCTTCGTTCATCCTCAGATCAAGGTTCCGGTTTCTCTTACAAAGGACACCGTTGTTTGTAAAGCTGTTTCGTCTCCATACATCTTTTGTCTCATATCTGTCTCGCGAGGCCAGTATTGTTCTCTCTTTTCCTGCGTGAGCGTGCAGCTTTGTAGGATGTGTTCCACGGTCATGATATGCTCCCCATATGGGTACCTGTCATGGCATGCTCCCCACATGGGCACCTGTCATCTGTCCCAATCCTCATTGTGTTGTAAAGATGACCCTTGAGTCTGTTATGTCCAGTTCTCAGTCTGAAGATGATTACTTGCTCTTCTCTAGTTAAGTTATAGTAGCTGTCTTCTTTTCGGAAGTCAGGGTGTTGATCAGCCCATTTTACCCTGAAGTTGGCCTTAATTATGGTCTTGGCCTCATTATATGTGATACTCATGTAGTTTAAGTATCATTAATCGATCGATCACAGTGACGTCATCCAGCAGACGTCTGGTCAGTCGGTCTGTCTGGTCAGGAACAACATACTGATTAGACATGTTAGTCAGGGTCAGACAAAACATACTGGCCAAGACAGTCACCTCGGCAACATAGTAGCCCTTCCTGGAAACGGGCTGTTTTCATGGCAGCCTGGCTAACGGAGGGAGGGATCGACGTTATCCCCGTAGAAGTGAACGACACGCAGATGAAGCCAAGCATAGCACAACGGCCTGGACGACCCCGTCCACCTTCATCAGCACGCTCGGGATGTGAGGAAAGCTACTGCAACCCGCGACAACTTCCTTTTCAGGACGAATAAAAGAGTAAAACTACTAATTGTGGGCATTCGAAACAACAACAACAACCATCAACTTCTCGCCAATGTAGTTCTAGAACACTGGCTTTTCACAGTAAAGGTACGGGGTTCTACTCCCGCTACCGACACGCACCAGTCGACTCAGCTATAAAAAGCTCATTTGGAAACAGATAGCTGGCCTACGTTTAGGGAAGGAAAAGGCAGCGAGGACAGTGCTGGCCACTCCACCTCACACAAGCTGTAGCATAGCCCAATGACACCTCTAACACTTCATCCCCAACGACAACTTCTGTTATGAGTGACATTTCTTTTTAATTTCACAATAAGATCCCTGCTTAGCTGAAGATGTAATAATGATACACGTGTGATCAATAAACACATTTTTACGTTTCTTTGATATTTTTATTCAATGGTTGACAATGATTGAAATTGTTAAAGTGACTTTTCAGCAGGCATAACTACTGGTGACTTCAGTCAAGTTCATAGCAGCATTACCTCCCCTGGCTGAAAGATAGAAGCAAACGTGTGTTCATTGATGACATATTTAAGATATCAGATGTCAAAATTTCAGAATAAAAAGAAAAGGCCGCCGTCGACGATGATGGCATAATTTATTTTGCTAGCGCTATTTTTAGTAAGGATTAACTGCGCTACTTGTTATCCTCAGTCTCTCGTCTCGAGCCGCCCGACCCCAGTGGCAAGTCAAGGACTATGCGCATCGCACGTATGTTCACTTGGTGCAGTTAGCTGCGGTTTTATTTGAACACGCCTCGTATTTATGTACGCGAGGGACAGTCATTCAGAAAAATATATTTTATTAATAACTGGAACTATGAGGCTGACGTCTGGTCAGGCAAAACACTCTGATCAGACAATGTTAGTTAGGGTCATGCAAAACACACTGATCAGACAATGTTAGCCAGGGTCAGGCAAAACACACTGATCAAACAATGTTAGCCAGGGTCAGGCAAAAAACTCTGATCAGACAATGTTAGCCAGGGTCAGGCAAAACACATTGATCAGACAATGTTAGCCAGGGTTAGGCAAAACACACTGATCAGACAATGTTAGTCAGGATCAGGAGGAATATACTGGCCATGACCCTCACCTCACGGGACGATGTGGCTAACGTCTGATAAGGCAAAACACACTGATCAGACAATGTTAGCCAGGGTCAGGAGAAATATACTGGCCAAGACCCTCACCAGACCTCATCGTTGGTTGTCCTGGAAACGGGCTGTTGTCGAGGACAACAGACTGTCTAACAAGGTGAGGTTCGACGTGATCCCCGTAGTAGTGAGTGATACGCAGATGAAGCCAAGCATTGCACAACCGCCTGGACCGCCTGGAGGACTACGGTCCACTTCATCAGCACGCTGGGATGTCAGGAAAGCTACTGCAATCAGCCACAAGTTCCATCCTTTTCAGGGCGCATAAAAATGTTACCAACCCATTGTGCGCATTAGCAACCAGCCAACCAACCAACCAACCAACCATTAATAACATTTTTACAAGTGTATAATCCAGGCTAACTGTGTGACATAACATAACACCGGCCATGGTTATGTGGTTTGTTAAGAGCAGCAAATATGGCGCCTAACAGGCTGTGGGTCCTCTTTTTTCTAATCTCAGAGTCTATTAAGATGGACTCGCACATCGATTAACCACCATCTGCGGCAGTTGTCCCAACGCCGCGAAGTAATAAGCTGCTCGAGCCTAGCCCGCTAAGCAGAAAATCCTCGTCCCGACTACTTGTAGATCACGCCAGTTTGGTACCTGCACAGGGGCATCTGCCCATGTAGAAGTACAGGTCGACTAAGACTAGGACTAAGACTAAGACTAGCACTAAGACTAAGACTAGCACTAAGACTAAGACTAAAACTAAGACTAGGACTAAAACTAAGACTAGGACTAGCACTAAGACTAAGACTAAGACTAAGAGTAAGACTAAAACTAAGACTAGACTAAGACTAAGACTAGGACTAAGACTAGGACTAAAACAAAGACTAAGACTAAGACTAAGACTAGGACTAAAACAAAGACTAAGACTAAGACTAAGACTAGGACTAAAACAAAGACTAAGACTAAGACTAGCACTATGACTAAGACTAGCACTAAGACTAAAACTAAGACTAAGACTAGGACTAAGGCTAAAACTAAGACTAGGACTAAGACTATGACTATGACTAAGACTAGGACTAAGACTAAGACTACGACTAAAACTAAGACTAGGACTAAGACTAAGACTAGCACTAAGACTAAAACTAAGACTAAGACTAGGACTAAGACTAAAACTAAGACTAGGACTAAGACTTGGACTAAGACTAAGACTAGCGCTAAAACTAAAACTAAGACTAGGACTAAAACTAAGACTAGGACTAAGACTAAAACTAAGACTAATACTAGGACTAAAACAAAGACTAAGACTAGGACTAAGACTAAGACTAGGACTAAGACTAAAACAAAGACTAAGACTAAGACTAGGACTAAGACTAGCACTAAGACTAAAACTAAGACTAGGACTAAGACTAGGACTAAGACTAAGACTAGCACTAAGACTAAGACTAAGACTAAAACTAAGATTAGGACTAAAACTAAGACTAGGACTAGCACTAAGACTAAGACTAAGAGTAAGACTAAAACTAAGACTAGGACTAAAACTAAAACTAGGACTAAAACTAAGACTAGGACTAAGACTAGCACTAAGACTAAGACTAAAACTAAGACTAAGACTAAGACTAGGACTAAGACTAGGACTAAGACTAAGACTAGACTAAGACTAAAACTAAGACTAAGACTAAGACTAGACTAAGACTAAGACTAGGACTAAGACTAGGACTAAGACTAGGACTAAGACTAGGACTAAGACTAGGACTAAGACTAGGACTAAAACAAAGACTAAGACTAAGACTAGGACTAAGACTAAGACTAGGACTAAAACAAAGACTAAGACTAAGACTAGGACTAAAACAAAGACTAAGACTAAGACTAAGACTAGGACTAAAACAAAGACTAAGACTAAGACTAGCACTATGACTAAGACTAGCACTAAGACTAAAACTAAGACTAAGACTAAGACTAGGACTAAGACTAAAAATAAGACTAGGACTAAGACTAGGACTAAGACTAAGACTAAGACTAAAACTAAGACTAGGACTAAGACTAGGACTAAGACTAAGACTACGACTAAAACTAAGACTAGGACTAAGACTAAGACTAGCACTAAGACTAAAACTAAGACTAAGACTAAGACTAGGACTAAGACTAAAACTAAGACTAGGACTAAGACTTGGACTAAGACTAAGACTAGCACTAAGACTAAAACTAAGACTAGGACTAAAACTAAGACTAGGACTAAGACTAAAACTAAGACTAAGACTAGGACTAAAACAAAGACTAAGACTAGAACTAAGACTAAGACTAGGACTAAGACTAAGACTAGGACTAAGACTAAGACTAGGACTAAAACAAAGATTAAGACTAGGACTAAGACTAAGACTAAGACTAGGACTAAGACTAAGACTAGCACTAAGACTAAAACTAAGACTAAGACTAAGACTAGGACTAAAACAAAGACTAAGACTAGGACTAAGACTAGCATTAAGACTAAAACTAAGACTAGGACTAAGACTAGGACTAGGACTAAGACTAAGACTAGGACTAAGACTAGGACTAAAACAAAGACTAAGACTAAAACTAAGACTAGGACTAAGAGTAGGACTAAGACTAAGACTAAGACTAAAACTAAGACTAGGACTAAGACTAAGACTAAGACTAAGACTAAGACTGAAACTAAGACTAGGACTAAGACTAAAACTAAGACTAGGACTAAGACTAGGACTAAGAGTAAGACTAAGACTAAATCTAAGACTAGGACTAAGACTAGGACTAAGACTAATACTAAGACTAAAACTAAGACTAGGACTAAGACTAAGACTAGCACTAAGACTAAAACTAAGACTAAGACTAAGACTAGGACTAAGACTAAGACTAAGACTAAGACTAGGACTTAAACAAAGACTAAGACTAGGACTAAGACTAAGACTAAGACTAGGACTAAGATTAAGACTAGGACTAAAACAAAGACTAAGACTAGGACTAAGACTAAGACTAAGACTAAGACTAGCACTAAGACTAAAACTAAGACTAAGACTAAGACTAAGACTAGGACTAAAACAAAGACTAAGACTAAGACTAGGACTAAGACTAGCACTAAGACTAAAACTAAGACTAGGACTAAGACTAAGACTAGGACTAAGACTAGGACTAAAACAAAGACTAAGACTAAGACTAGACTAAGACTAGGACTAAGACTAGGACTAAAACAAAGACTAAGACTAAGACTAGGACTAAAACAAAGACTAAGACTCAGACTAGGACTAAGACAAACCAGAAATTTGTGTCTAATTTTTCGACATAGTTTCACTGCCTGGCAACACACTTGATCCAACTAGGTTGTAGATAAACTCTAAAAAAAAAGTCTTTTTATGTGACCTTTAGCTAATGTTGTACCGTCTCCTTTACCTCGTGAGCTGCAAACCTCTGACCGATCTCCTGCACACTTTCCTATAATCGATGTCATCAATGCTGTGCGCAGCTCTGTGACGCATGTTGAAATATACCCCTATTTCATCAATAGTGACTCTCCTGTTGCCACAGACAAGCTGGTTGATCTGCTGTTTTCTACTTCCTTCCAGATTTTTCTGTTTTCTTTACTTCCCCCTCCAGATCTCGTTCTAAGTATTCCTTGGTATGCCTTTCCTTCCCCGGGGGTTCCATAACAGGGATTATTTGGTGATACTGGCCTGGGGTTTTCTTAATGTATGACCCATCCATCTCCACTTTCTTCCTAATATTTCCTGTTCCAATTTCCATGTCTCACTCTCTCTCACAGTCTGTCGTTTGTAACGATTTGAGAAAGTTACATAGGGTAATACTAATGAGTTATTCTAACTTGAAATGCAATTCTCTGTTGTGTATTCTCTTCCATTCTTAATATGATTCATGTTGCTGAATGACTGTCTATCGTGTGTGTGTGTGTGAGCTCGCAGATGTGCGTGTGTGTGAGTGTGTGTGTGTGCGTGTGTGTGTATGTGTGTGTGTGTGTGTGTGTGTGTGCGCGCGCGTCTGTATGTGTGTGTGTTGATAATGCTAGGGGTGGCGATGTTGAAAATGTGTGATGGTGGCTATGTTGATTTTCGGGGAAGAAGGAGAGAGGAGATGGGTTGATAATGGTGGTGGTGATGTTGATAATGGTGGAGGTGATGTTGATAATGGTGGGGGGGGGGGATGTTGGTAATGGTGGGGGTGATGTTGATAATGGTGGGGGCGATGTTGATAATGGTGGGGGTGATGTTGATAATGGTGGGGGTGATGTTAATAATGGTGGGGGTGATGTTGATAATGGTGGGGGGGGGGGGATGTTGGTAATGGTGGGGATGATGTTGGTAATGGTGGGGGTGATGTTGGTAATGGTGGGGGAGAGGGTTGGTAATGGTGGGGGTGATGTTGGTAATGGTGGGGGGGGAGGTTGGTAATGGTGGGAGTGATGTTGGTAATGGTGGGGGGGATGTTGGTAATGGTGGGGGTGATGTTGGTAATGGTGGGGGAGAGGGTTGGTAATGTTGGTAATGTTGGTAATGGTGGGGGGGGGGGAGGTTGGTAATGGTGGGAGTGATGTTGGTAATGGTGGGGGGGATGTTGGTAATGGTGGGGGTGATGTTTATAATGGGAGGGGGGGGTGTTGGTAATGCTGGAGGTGAGGAGAATAATAGTAGTTGTTAAAATAATGGCAAAAATGATTATGATGATGTTCGCGACTATAACGCCAATGAAGATGAGAATAATGAACTAAATGACTCGTATTAATGATATTTAAAACCGAAATCATACATACTTCTTACACACGTTGTTGCATTCCTGAACTATTGCATTTATGGCAATCTTGTTGCAGAACGGGCAGACAGAATCACCATTCTCAGTAAACGCCTTGGCGAGGGACCTGATAACCAGAAAAGATATCATTATTTGTAAGTTGGACAACGATGAAGATTGGCTACACCATTGTGCACCAACCATCTTACAACCGGGACTGGTTAAAATAGTTTTACAAATTCTCTGACGTCTAAGACATATTTTTTTTTCAACCGCTATATATCACATTTTGTGCATTCGCTTTTGAATCTATTATTATAAAATGAAAATTGTATCGTTATTTAAAATAACCAGTAGACAAGCAGTAAATGAAAATGCAAATAAAAAAACGTCTGGAACTTGCGAGAAAACACGCATCATTATCATGTAGCATGTAGAATGTCCCTCTCGTGACAGGAGATTTGTAAAACACTCGATCCCTAGTCAGCTCTCCTTTCTCTGTCACTATCAATCCCAGAGCCTCTGTAATGTCCCTTGTCCATCTTATCCTCGGTCTTTCTCTGCCTCTTTTGCCAAGTACTACACCTTCCAGTATCGTACTTTCTTAGACATTGTGGGGTTTGATGTGACCGAATTTGGTTAATTTCAATATTTCTTGCAAGTAAATTTGTGCGAAAGTGGTCCCTGCTTCTTTGCTAGAATATTTTGCTTGGCTTGGCTTGGTTTCGCTTGGCTTGGCTTGGCTTGGCTTGGCTTGGCTTGGTTTCGCTTGGCTTGGCTTGGCTTGGTTTGGCTTGGCTTGGTTTCGCTTGGATTGGCTTCGTTCGTTCTCGATCTCCCACTATCAAACACTAAGAGGGCTTAAGTAGCAGAATGTAGTCCAGAGAACGGAATGCGTTGTGTCGTAGTTTACAGCTTGACTGCGATATTTGCATCTTTCGGTCCAACACATCCGACTTCAGCAAGCATTTGTTTTAGTACCGGGTTAGCATTCCCTCTTCGATCCCTTCTCCTTAGCCAGTCTGCCCTGCTGCAGCCTGTTATCCAGGATTACTGCGTGGAGGTGTAGAAGGGTCTTGGCAGCTTTGGTTCGCTTGCCCTGACGTTAGCAGTCAGCTATGGGTCGCTGACCACTGCAGCTCATGCGCTGCTCACCATCTTTATCCCACTAGAATATTCAATAACCGTGGCTGCATTGTTGTTTCTTAGGGACAAATCGCTGCATTGACATCCATTCGGTTTCAGAATTTGGTTTTGATCACTGGCAGGGCTAAAAAATTATTTTCATGCTAAATCGGTAGTCGAATGAAAATAAGACCATAAATTTAATAGAATTTAGCTCACCTCAAAGCGAACTCTTCTGTTCTGTTCTGTTTCTAAGAATCGACGTTACTGCACTCCGGGCATACCCATAGGTGTTCAGTCTCTCTCATCAAATGGCGTAAGGTATGGATGCTGATGACCTCTGTAGCTTCCTGCTCCGTCCTCTCATGCGCCCCACTCCGCTCGAACCTCGTTTAATGTCGAAACTTTGCAGTCTGTGGATTCCTGCTTCGTCTATTGCAGTGTCCTCATCCAGCAGGCGGTCATTGATTGATTTCAAAATGTCACTCATATCCATCACTAATGTGCCCATGATGGAAGCTTGTGAAGCCAAGATGTCTGCTCTTTTGTTGCCCTAAACCCCTGCATGACCAGGACAGTAGATCCTGTCAAACCCTGGAGGTTTGCAGCCTCAACAGCTGCTATCCACTCGTACCTCAGCCATCCCTTCTTTACCTTCTGAAGTACGGCTTGCGCGTCTGTCACGATGACTGCCTTTGTTATAGAAGTCTCATATATCCATTTCAGTGCTGAGGTCACTGCTTCCGTCTCCATTCTCATACTGGAGGTTGTTGACATGTATGCCCTACTGCGCTCAGCAACGACCTCTCCTCTTCAGTTAAAGCGTCAAGTGAAATAACTTTTTCGTAGACTGTGAAATATTTCTGCTGACCAGTGGTTGGGAAATACTTGAGAACACCCTCATATCAAAGCGCTTTTCAGTGGGGAAAATATATCATATGATGACTATATTACCAAATACCAGGTCAACTGAATATAATTGTGAACAATATCAACCCAAGCAGGTCCAAGAGCTAAATATATGGGAAGTACCTGTTTTAGAGGACTCATTAAGGCACATAACAAGGGCAGTATCACAAATAATGAGGGACGATGAGGTACCCAGAATGCAAATGGATTTACGAAGACCTCACAACGATCAAAAGACGAAAGTTGGCTTTCTCTAGCAAAATCTCCATGTCCAAAGGCCTTGTTTTTTTTTATTTAGATGTTTGCCTCACTAGTTTCTACTGGCGGAGGCGCGCCATTTTCCACCCCAGACCGTAGTCCATTGGGCGATATCAGGACGCATAAACCAGTGCTTGGATGCATGTGTGCGTCTGTATGTACCTATGCTAGGTTTGTGCGCCCTCAGAAGCTAGCCCAACCAAAGTGCAATGGAAGGGCCTCACCATGAGGGCGCGTGTGAAAGTTGTGCGGACGTTCTAGAAAACGATGGGAAGACAACATTCAGGAATGGACAGATCTCTTACCGGAGGGGGCACAAAAAGCAGTAGCAGATGGAGCGAGAGAGAGAGAGAGAGAGAGAGAGAGAGAGAGAGAGTGGTGGGGGTTGGATTGTGGAGGTGTCAGCAGGGGTGTCCCAACAATCTCAAAGGTCACGTGTTGAACGGATTGTAACAGCTGATGGAAGGCTTCATAGAGAAATCGAAACAACGAAGGATGATCGACACGTTTCACACTTTAGTATGAAGGAGTCAAGGCGCTTGCCTGGAAATTGTTGTGAACTTTAGTCCTTTCCTATGTATTCATCCTACAAGGCGATACACCTCTTCCATCTATTCTTCGCCTTCAAGATGTACAGATTGTATAACTCTCCCACCTGAGCCCGGAACCACGTCACCAATTTAGTAATCAAGTCCTGAACGTCAGAAAAACGTGAGGCATGAGATCATATCCCGTATACCAAACTCACTGGACTTGGCACAAAATGACATGGTTCTGTAACCAAACTTTAAAGAATTCGCTTCGTGGACGTGGTTTTTCTGACGTCCAAGACTTGATTACTGAAATGGACTGATAGTATCACAAATAATGAAGTAATATGAGTTACCCAGAATGCAAGTGGACGCGACGATCTCCTACCAACAATCAAAAGACGAAAGCTGGCTTACTCTAGCCACACCTCCATTGTTTGTTTCTTAGATGTTGGCCTCTTTAGTTTCTACTGATATTTCTCAACATTTAAAAAAAAAAAAAAAAAAAAGGCTTTTCTGGAAATCAGTACCAGTTTTTCTAATAAATTTGATAAAATAAAAATAAACCCAAACCAATGCTTCAGAGCACATTTCTAGTAGAGACAAATAAAAATTGCATGTGCATAAAGAAAACTATAAAATTATGTAGGTTTATTGCATCTACACAATATACTTACTCTAGACATGAAGACAGTTGACCCTTGTAGCAGGTACCTAAAAGATCTGCCACAAATTCGGGCTTAACGTCTGGTGGGAACATAAGGGCTTGTCCATTGGGACAAATAATGGAAGTCAGCTCCAGCACTTTCTGCAGACTGATTGCTTCAACTAGGTTCAGGACCACAGTTACTCCCACAGACGTAGAGATACAGAGGATTTGTTGGAAAACTGGCAGCTGAACAGTGCCGTTGACCACAAGGAAGCCATTCAAGCGAAGTAATCTGCCAAGACCAACGTCAACAATTAACTTCGCCACCTGCTCCAATCCTACAACCCGAAGAAGTTGTGGTAGAACGTCCCCAACATCCACTCCAGCTTTCACGTCAGCTCCCACCACGGCAGTTTTGTTTGCACAGCTGATATCATCCAGCTGGAAAATTCCGTTGACTCCAACGATTTCTAGGGAATCAACAACAGCGCGAAGTCCAATTTGTTTTATCAGACATAAAACTTTCTGGACAAATCCCTTCAAATCTTTGACACCTGCCTGAGTCAGAAGTTTGTCTAACTTAAGGACCGAGTCAATCCCCGCCTCGTTTATGACATCAACAGGCAGAACGCTCAGAAGAGTTTCAAGAAGGCCTGCAGCAGTTGAGCCTGGTTCCAACAGAGGAACTCCATCTGGACAGGTGATGTTGCGCAGGCCAAGAACTTTTTCTAGACCGATGTCGTCCAGAAGTTCAACAGCTGACGGAATACCAACTTGTTTGACTAGACACAGGACTTCATCTACGATTCCTAGTGGGATAAGACCGTCTTTGGATAGGAGGAGAGAAACAAGAGATTTGCCTCCTTCCTGACAAGCAAGCTCATTTAGCCCCAGCATTTTGTCCACCCCAAGGCCCTGTAGGAGACCAAGAACTACGTTAAGACCAAGTTCTTCTATCAAACAGATGAGGGCGTTCAATATTTGCAGAAGTCCATCTTTTCCACCTAGCAGACCGCCAAGAAGACCTCCACCCTCACCACCTAACAAGCCTCCAAGAAGACCTCCTTCGCCGCCTAATAAGCCACCTAAAAGACCACCGCCTTTCCCACCACCTAGCAGACCACCAAGCAGGCCACCGCCATTGCCTCCGCCTAACACACCCCCTAGCAGGCCACCGCTCTTGCCTCCGCCTAAAACACCTCCTAACACGCCGCCTAGAAGGCCTCCGCCCTTGCCTCCACCTAACACACTCCCCAGAAGACCCCCACCACCCTCGCCCCCTCCACCTAACACACCTCCCAGAAGACGACGCTCGCGCTCTACGTCATTATCAACTAATTCATTTGCGACTGTCTTGTGCAGCAAAATCCCAGCCAGGACTAGCAGCGCAAGGCACTGTTTCTGCATCTGAAACAAGAACAGTTAGGTCATTTCAAGGATATACATCAGGGAGAGGAGACTTACGTCTGGTCAGGCAAAACATTCTGATCGGGGAGAGGAGACTTACGTCTGGTCAGGCAAAACATTCTGATCGGGGAGAGGAGACTTACGTCTGGTCAGGCAAAGTATTCTGATCGGGGAGAGGAGACTTACGTCTGGTCAGGCAAAATATTCTGATCAAGGAGAGGAGACTTACGTCTGGTCAGGCAAAATATTCTGATCGGGGAGAGGAGACTTACGTCTGGTCAGGCAAAATATTCTGATCGGGGAGAGGAGACTAACGTCTGGTCAGGCAAAACATACTGATCAGATCATATTAGCCAGGGTCAGGCAAAAAAGCATAGCACAACTTCGTGGAGGACCACCTTCCACCTTCATCAGCACGCTCGGGATGTTAGAAAAGCTACTACAACACGTCACTTAATGTCGTTGTCAGTTCCCGCAAATGAGCAAACATACTCATTACGGGCATTCAACAACAATGATATACAGTCTGTTGATTGATTGAGTGATTGATTAACTAATTGATTTTCTGAATGATTAATTGATTGATTGAATGATTGACTGATTGATTGATCGAGTGATTAATTAACTGATTGATTTTCTGATTGATTAATTGATTGATTGTCTGATTGCTTTCAAATATATTTATTGATTGGCATATTGATTGAACGATTGATTGATTGATCTAGTGATTAATTCACTGATTGGTTGTCTGATTGATTTCAAATATATTTATTGATTGGCATATTGATTTAATGATTGATTGATTGAGTGAGTGATTGATTAATTTGCTGATTGATTGTCTGATTGATTTATTGATTGATTGACTGACTGACTGAATGATATGATTTATTTATTTGTTTTTTGAATGACTGCATGTTTTATTTACTGATTGATTGACTGATTGATTGATTTACTGACTGAATGAATGATTGGCTGATCTATTGAATGATTGACTAATTTATTGATTTATTGCCTGAATGGTTGATTGAGTGCTTGATTGATTGACTAAGTGATTGACTGATTTATAGATTGACTAAATGATTTTATTATTGATTACCTGATAGATTGAGTGAATGATTAATTGACTGATTGATTCACTGTCAGACTGATTGATTGGCTGACTGATTGATTGATTAAGTGATTGATTGACTGATTGAATGATTGAGTGGCTGATTGATTGATTGATTAATACCTGAGGTCAATATTTACGCTTTCCACGACATAATCGTATCGATCTATTGCGTTTGTATAACAAGAACAGTAATGATTATTCTTGATCTCAGCTATTTCCTGAACTTCTTGTGAGCTTACAAATTTGTGTTTTTCTCTGCAGGCCTTTTTGCATTGAAATATAAACTAATAAATTTAAAAAGTTGTGTTGTACCCATATGGTATGGATGCATTTAGGATAACTTTTGATAAATTTAACTTTATTCATTTTCATCGTATATCCATTATGTCGACAGGTGACATGGATATGGGGGAGGGCAGGGGGAAGGCTTGAGGTGGGAGTGTGCCTATCCTCTGGTAGCTTGGCTTGGCTTCGTTCGTTCTCAATCTCCCACTACTAAACCCTGAAAGGGCCTAAGTAGCAGAATGTAGACCAGAGAACGGAATGCAGTGTGTCGTAGTTTACAGCTTGACTACGATATTTGCACCTTTCGGTATAACACATCCGACTTCAGCAAATCCTCTGGTTGATCAGCCCTAAGACTGGTTGTAAGGTTGTCTGATCATGTTCCTCAATTATACCCTATCCTTTGGTTGATCAGTCCTAAGACTGGTTGTAAGGTTGTCTGATCATATTCCTCAATTATACCCTATCCTCTGGTTGATCAGTCCTAAGACTGGTTGTAAGGTTGTCTGATCATGTTCCTCAATTATATCCTATCCTCTGGTTGATCAGCCCTAAGACTGGTTGTAAGGTTGTCTGATCATGTTCCTCAATTATACCCTATCCTCTGGTTGATCAGTCCTAAGACTGGTTGTAAGGTTGTCTGATCATGTTCCTCAATTATACCCTATCCTCTGGTTGATCAGTCCTAAGACTGGTTGTAAGGTTGTCTGATCATGTTCCTCAATTATACCCTATCCTCTGGTTGATCAGTCCTAAGACTGGTTGTAAGGTTGTCTTATCATGTCCCTCAATTATACCCTATCCTCTGGTTGATCAGTCCTAAGACTGGTGGTAAGGTTGTCTGATCATGTTCCTCAATTATACCCTATCCACTGGTTGATCAGTCCTAAGACTGGTTGTAAGGTTGTCTTATCATGTCCCTCAATTATACCCTATCCTCTGGTTGATCAGTCCTAAGACTGGTTGTAAGGTTGTCTGATCATGTCCCTCAATTATACCCTATCCTCTGGTTGATCAGTCCTAAGACTGGTTGTAAGGTTGTCTTATCATGTCCCTCCATTATACCCTATCCTCTGGTTGATCAGTCCTAAGACTGGTTGTAAGGTTGTCTGATCATGTTCCTCAATTATACCCTATCCTCTGGTTGATCAGTCCTAAGACTGGTTGTAAGGTTGTCTGATCATGTTCCTCAATTATACCCTATCCTCTGGTTGATCAGTCCTAAGACTGGTTGTAAGGTTGTCTTATCATGTCCCTCAATTATACCCTATCCTCTGGTTGATCAGTCCTAAGACTGGTTGTAAGGTTGTCTGATCATGTTCCTCAATTATACCCTATCCTCTGGTTGATCAGTCCTAAGACTGGTTGTAAGGTTGTCTTATCATGTCCCTCAATTATACCCTATCCTCTGGTTGATCAGTCCTAAGACTGGTTGTAAGGTTGTCTGATCATGTCCCTCAATTATACCCTATCCTCTGGTTGATCAGTCCTAAGACTGGTTGTAAGGTTGTCTGATCATGTTCCTCAATTATACCCTATCCACTGGTTGATCAGTCCTAAGACTGGTTGTAAGGTTGTCTTATCATGTCCCTCAATTATACCCTATCCTCTGGTTGATCAGTCCTAAGACTGGTTGTAAGGTTGTCTGATCATGTCCCTCAATTATACCCTATCCTCTGGTTGATCAGTCCTAAGACTGGTTGTAAGGTTGTCTTATCATGTCCCTCAATTATATCCTATCCTCTGGTTGATCAGCCCTAAGACTGGTTGTAAGGTTGTCTGATCATGTTCCTCAATTATACCCTATCCTCTGGTTGATCAGTCCTAAGACTGGTTGTAAGGTTGTCTGATCATGTTCCTCAATTATACCCTATCCTCTGGTTGATCAGTCCTAAGACTGGTTGTAAGGTTGTCTTATCATGTCCCTCAATTATACCCTATCCTCTGGTTGATCAGTCCTAAGACTGGTTGTAAGGTTGTCTGATCATGTTCCTCAATTATACCCTATCCACTGGTTGATCAGTCCTAAGACTGGTTGTAAGGTTGTCTTATCATGTCCCTCAATTATACCCTATCCTCTGGTTGATCAGTCCTAAGACTGGTTGTAAGGTTGTCTGATCATGTCCCTCAATTATACCCTATCCTCTGGTTGATCAGTCCTAAGACTGGTTGTAAGGTTGTCTTATCATGTCCCTCCATTATACCCTATCCTCTGGTTGATCAGTCCTAAGACTGGTTGTAAGGTTGTCTTATCATGTCCCTCAATTATACCCTATCCTCTGGTTGATCAGTCCTAAGACTGGTTGTAAGGTTGTCTGATCATGTTCCTCAATTATACCCTATCCTCTGGTTGATCAGTCCTAAGACTGGTTGTAAGGTTGTCTTATCATGTCCCTCAATTATATCCTATCCTCTGGTTGATCAGCCCTAAGACTGGTTGTAAGGTTGTCTGATCATGTTCCTCAATTATATCCTATCCTCTGGTTGATCAGTCCTAAGACTGGTTGTAAGGTTGTCTGATCATGTTCCTCAATTATATCCTATCCTCTGGTTGATCAGTCCTAAGACTGGTTGTAAGGTTGTCTGATCATGTTCCTCAATTATACCCTATCCTCTGGTTGATCAGTCCTAAGACTGGTTGTAAGGTTGTCTGATCATGTCCCTCAATTATATCCTATCCTCTGGTTGATCAGCCCTAAGACTGGTTGTAAGGTTGTCTGATCATGTTCCTCAATTATACCCTATCCTCTGGTTGATCAGTCCTAAGACTGGTTGTAAGGTTGTCTGATCATGTCCCTCAATTATACCCTATCCTCTGGTTGATCAGTCCTAAGACTGGTTGTAAGGTTGTCTGATCATGTCCCTCAATTATATCCTATCCTCTGGTTGATCAGTCCTAAGACTGGTTGTAAGGTTGTCTTATCATGTCCCTCAATTATACCCTATCCTCTGGTTGATCAATCCTAAGACTGGTTGTAAGGTTGTCTGATCATGTTCCTCAATTATACCCTATCCTCTGGTTGATCAGTCCTAAGACTGGTTGTAAGGTTGTCTGATCATGTCCCTCAATTATATCCTATCCTCTGCAGCGTGTCATAGGTTATTTTGTTGTTTCAACGATATTGTTGTCATTCCTTGACTCCTCGGTGCATCACTAAGACTCTCTATCCATCTTTTTCTTGATCTCTCTCTCTTTGCTCTGTAACCCTCTTGTCTGGGGATCTAGATCCGCTCAGTTGGTAACTTTGGTTGCATTCTTGTCATGTGCCTGATCCATTTTATTCTCTGCCTTTCCATGTATTCCGCGCATGGTGTTGCACCCACCTTCTGTCTGATGTCTTCATTCTGAACTCTGTCCAGCCTTGTGACCCCCGACAACCTTTCTGAAACACCTTATTTCGTTTACCATGATTTCTCTTTCTTGTGCCTTGTTGGGAGTCGCTGTCGTGAATCTGGTATCGGAGATTTGGTTTAATAATACTATTTATCGACAATCTTTTTGTCTCCACTGGGATGTGTTTGTGTCTTAATAACGGTTAAAGATAATGAGAAACCTCATTTGCTTTCTGTACTCCTGATTCCACCTTTCTATTCATCTTTCAATTTTGTATGAGTAAACTATCCAAATATTTGAATTCTCTTATGTTCTTGTTCTGTTCATTTCTCCTGAATATTTATTACCAAGAACATGTAATGATGTTCAGCTGGTGCAGTAGTGATGATGTTAGTTCAAGTAAAAACAAATGGTTTTAATAGTAGGATTGAACAGATGAGGCGGTGAGAAGATTATGATAAAATTAAATGGTTTAACAATATAAGGGAAAATAGGGGGGGGGGGGGGTGAGATAAGATTATGATAAAATTAAATGGTTTAACGATAAAAGAGAAAATATGGGGGGGGGGGGAGATGAGATAAGATTATGATAAAATTAAATGGTTTAACGATATAAGGGAAAATATGGGGGAAGGGGGGGGGGGTGAGATAAGATAATGATAAAATTAAATGGTTTAACGATATAAGGGAAAATATGGGGAGGTGAGATAAGATTATGATAAAATTAAATGGTTTAACGATATAAGGGAAAATATGGGGAGGTGAGATAAGATTATGATAAAATTAAATGGTTTAACGATATAAGGGAAAATATGGGGAGGTGAGATAAGATTATGATAAAATTAAATGGTTTTACGGTATATGGGAAAATATGGGGAGGTGAGATAAGATTATGATAAAATTAAATGGTTTAACGATATAAGGGAAAATATGGGGAGGTGAGATAAGATTATGATAAAATTAAATGGTTTTACGGTATAAGTGAAAATATGGGGAGGTGAGATAAGATTATGATAAAATTAAATGGTTTAACGATATAAGGGAAAATATGGGGAGGTGAGATAAGATTATGATAAAATTAAATGGTTAAACGATATAAGGGAAAATATGGGGAGGTGAGATAAGATTATGATAAAATTAAATGGTTTAACGATATAAGGGAAAATATGGGGAGGTGAGATAAGATTATGATAAAATTAAATGGTTTAACGATATAAGGGAAAATATGGGGAGGTGAGATAAGATTATGATAAAATTAAATGGTTTAACGATATAAGGGAAAATATGGGGAGGTGAGATAAGATTATGATAAAATTAAATGGTTTAACGATATAAGGGAAAATATGGGGAGGTGAGATAAGATTATGATAAAATTAAATGGTTTAACGATATAAGGGAAAATATGGGGAGGTGAGATAAGATTATGATAAAATTAAATGGTTTAACGATATAAGGGAAAATATGGGGAGGTGAGATAAGATTATGATAAAATTAAATGGTTTTACGATATAAGGGAAAATATGGGGAGGTGAGATAAGATTATGATAAAATTAAATGGTTTAACGATATAAGGGAAAATATGGGGAGGTAAGATAAGATTATGATAAAATTAAATGGTTTAACGATATAAGGGAAAATATGGGGAGGTAAGATAAGATTATGATAAAATTAAATGGTTTAACGATATAAGGGAAAATATGGGGAGGTGAGATAAGATTATGATAAAATTAAATGGTTTAACGAAATAAATGAAGAGATGAAGAGATGAGATAAGATTATGATAATTTTTAGTCATACATACCTCGACTTGCTAACTTGGTAACTTCTGAGCTTCAGTACCGGCACTCGACTGCTGTGTGATTGCTCAGATAGAGCTGGTCCTTTTATATCCTCAAGTGTCGTTAATTAGGGCCTATATTAACACATTGAGCATCAGATTAACAAATCTGAGCCAGAATTTAACACATCAGAGCTAGAAATTAGCACCAAAAGTTAAAATATAAACCCGGCAACATGCTGTCATGGCGGCGGGATTAAGTTCTTTCATTGCGTGTTGATTGCGATTGGTTCAGTCAATAAAGAGATCATGTTCGATGTGGATTTTGTAGCTCAATCCCACTCATTTCTCCGACACTCGCCATCTCTCGCAATATCTGTGCTCGACTTTTCAGTTCTTCCGTTTGGTGTGATAAGAGAAATGAACTTTACGGTTGCTACCTTCCAACCTTCCTATTTCTACAAACAGTCCTTCTCATGTCTACAAACACCCATTACCCGTACTTCTGACAGTGCTTGTCAGGGTTACAAACATCTATTACCCGTACTTCTGACAGTGCTTGTCAGGGCTGCAAACATCCATTACCCGCACTACAAACAGTGCTTGTCAGAGCTATAGACATCCATTACCCGCACTACAAACAGTGCTTGTCAGGGCTGCAAACAGGAGGATTGTCAATGCTTTATGCCCCTAAGGGAGCGACATACATAAAATGAATGATTGATTGAATGATTGATTGACTAATGGTTGATTTAATTGAAGATTGATTAACTGATTGGCTGGTTGATTAATTGATTGAATGATTGATGTAATAAATGATCAATTGAATGAGTGAGTGTTTGATTGACTGTTTGAATGAATTACTGGTTGATTGAGATATTAATTGAATGGATTATTGGTTGATTTATTTAATGATTTTTTGAATGATTGATTGAATTGAATTTTTGGTTGATTGATTAAAAGAATCTTCAAAGATTTGTTTATTTAATGATTGCTTGTTTGTAAGAATGGAAGATTCATTGAAGTAATGAGCGAATGAATGATTGCGTGAATGATTGAATGATTGATTGCATGTGTGTGACATATATGCAGATAACTGCTTGTCGTGTTATGTTGTGATCGCTGTCTCGAAAAAACATTTTTTGTTTAGAGTTTGCTGCATCGAAGTTTCCACATAGTACCCAAGGCGAAACGTCAACAGGGCAATGCTTGACATCCTAAACTTGCATATTCACCAGTTACTGTGAACCACAGGATGGAAACCATCTCCAAGCTATAAATACTTGAATTAGAGCCCAATAGACAGACCACGGGAGAGAGGAAACGGCGCTTTATCAGAGCGAAACGGGCTGTAATGTGATATGAAACATTTTAGCTACCAGACAACAGGTCAGGTCATCCCGTGACCAGTGCGGTCGTTGGGGTACACATGAAGACATCCTCACAATCCACGACACTCTTCTCTGTCAGCCGCCGCTGCCTGTGCCTCTTCTGGTAGGAGATTGGTCCATTATTTTATGTTGTTCTCCGACCTCTTTTTTTTGGACGGTTTCTTCGTCGTCTGCCTTGCACCTTTCCGTGAAGATCATATTTGCAATACCATTTGATCTCGATATGTGATAGTACCAAGCGAGTTTCCTTCTTTTGACAGTTGCCAAGAGGTCTTCAAAAGGCCCTATTGCTGTTGTAATTCTGTCTCGTATTTCATCATTTGTAACTCGATCTTTGTACGTGACTTTTCAAAGTCTTCGGACACATCTCATCTCCAAGGCCTGTATCCTTCGCTGAATGTCAGCTGTAACTGTCCATGTCTCACAAGCATAGAGGGACATTGACAGGACCAGTGTACGCATTAATCTGATTTTCGTGCATAGTGCTAACCGTTTATCTTGTCAGATTTTGTTAAGCCATGCAAGCGCCGCTATTGTCTGTGCAATTCTGGCCAACACCTCACATTTTGATATTTCATCACTGACAATCGAGCCCAGATATTTTAAACTCAGACATCAGGTACACTTTTTCTGTCTAACTGAATACCAAAAGCCAAACATTCCTGTTTTCTTATCTAACCATAATTTGTCCATACCCTATATTATATCCAAGCCATTGTCTAACACAGCAAGCAAATTGACTGTTCGAGTCTTTAAGATTATATTGGTAAACAAAAAACAAGTATGAATCATTTTTAAAGAAACAAAGTTGAAATCTCAAAAGTTAACACTAGATGCTGTTACAAATAACGACCGATCATCGATCTGTTCTTGATAATGATCCTGATCAACTACCGCTATGCCAGTATAACAAGAGAATATGTTTACAGATCTCGAGTAAGGTCACAAACTGAAAGGTGATGTGACACGACAGAAATAATTCAACATCACGTGATTAGAAGAACCAATTAAACTTAATTGCCCAAAATGACTTCGCTTAGCAGTAAACGTTAACAAATTTAGTCATGTAAGAGAGATGGAGAGAGGGAAGAGAGACGAGAACATAGAGAGAGAGGGAGAGAGGAGGGGGGAGAAAAGAAAGAGGAGAACATAGAGACAGAGGGGGAGGGAGAGAGGAGGGGGAGGGAAGAGAGAGGAGAACAAGAGAGAGAGGGAGAGAGAGAGGAGGGGGAGGGAGAAGAGATCATAGAGAGAGAAGGAGAGAGGAGGGGGAGGGAAGAGAGAGGAGAATATATAGAGAGGGGGGAGAGAGGAGGAGGGATAGGGGAGAGGGAAGAGAGAGAGAGAGGGAAGGACATAGAGGGCATAGAGAGGAGGGCATAGAGAGGAGGACATAGAGAGGAGGGCATAGAGAGGAGGGCATAGAGAGGAGGGCATAGAGGAGGAGGGCATAGAGAGAGAGAGGAAGAGAGGGAGATGGAAGAAAGAGAAAAAAAGGGGGAGAGAGGGAAGAGAAAGGGGGAGAGAGGGAAGATAAAGAGAGAGAGGAGTGGGAGAGGGAAGAGAGAGAGAGGAGGGCATAGAGAGAGCGGGGGAGAGGGAAGAGAGAGAGAAAGGATGGCATAGAGAGAGCGGGGGAGAGGGAAAAGAGAGAGAAAGGAGGGCATAGAGAGAGAGAAAGGAAGAGAGGGAGATGGAGGAAAGAGAGAAAAAAAGGGAGGGAAAACGAGAGAGTAGGGGGAGAGGGAAGAGAGACAGAGGAGGGCATAGAGAGAGGAGGGCATAGCGATAGAGGGAGGGAGAGAGGGAGATAGAGCGAGGAAAGAGAGAGGGGGACAGAGGGAAGATAAAGAGAGAGGATGGGGAGAGCAAAGAGAGAGAGTGAGAGAGGGTATAGAGAGAGAGGGAGAAAGAGAGAGGGAGAAAGAGAGAGGGAGATAGAGAGAGGGAGAAAGAGAGAGGGAGATAGAGAGAGGGAGAAAGAGAGAGGGAGAGGAGGGCATGAAAGAGGAGGAGAGGGGAGAGAGAGGAGGGCATTGAGCGAGAAAGATAGAGAGAAAGGAGAGCATAGAGATAGAGAGAGAGAGAGTAGGGCATCCATTTGTTAACAAACGAATAGAGACTTTGTTGTTTTGGCCTTGGTAGTTTTCCGTGTCTCCGCTCACTACACCAGCACCGACTTGACACTTTTTAGCTTTCATGTGAATCTTGATTTTGTTGGAGTTTCCAAATGTTTTTCTGTTGGAGGAGTTCTCTTATTGCTTCTCCAATAATTGGAAAGTCAATTTTTCTGACCCTTACATCTGCATCTTAACTTAACTTAACTTTTTGATACTGTTTTAGAAGACCCTGCAGAGTCGGTATACAACCAGTTTCAATTACATCACCTTGTTCTAAAAGCTATGAGCATCCAATTTATTCTTAAATGCATTAACTGTCCCTGCCTCCACTACCTCCCCTGGCAATGCATTCCAAGCAGACACCACTCTCTGACTAGAAACATATTTCATAATATCTAACCTGGACCTCTCTTTAGTCAGCTTGTAGCTATGCCCTCGTGTTATTGTAGGTGGCTGTATTTTAAAAAACTTGTTATAGTCTAATTTATCCATTCCTCTGATCATCTTATAAACCTGTATTAAGTCACCACGAATTCTTCTCTCTTCTAGACACTGCAGACCGGTTTTTCTTTCCTCATAACTGTAATTCTGGAATCCCACTATCATCTTTGTCGCTCTTTTTTGTATTCTTTCCTGCATGTTTATATCTCCTCCACATATGTACCTGCTGGTGTGCCCAGACAGGTAACGGTATCCACATCTTTCACCTGGTCTCCCTCCAACATAACTCGTTCTTTGCTGGTAATATTGAGCGCAAACAACCAATCTATTCAATTAATTGGACATTTGATACACTGCACATCAGAAATCTATACTTTATTGTCATATTTAGTCATATCGACGCTGAGAACTATACGTAATTATATCCGTATTTATTCACACGTTTCTAGAGCAACAGACCATTAACACGATGAAGTGGTAGTGAGAACCACCGGATGTCGGTACGACTGCTAGCGTCAGGGCCAGCGAACCAGAGCTGCCAAGACCTTTCTACACCTCCACGCGGTGATTCTGGATAACTGGCTGCAGCAAGGCAGACTGGCTAAGAAAAAGGGATCGAAGAGGGAATGTTAACCCGGTACTCAAAAAATGCTTGCTGAAGTCGGATGTGTTGGACCGAAAGGTGCAAATTTCGTAGTCAAGCTGTAAACTACGACACAACGCATTCCGTTCTCTGAACTACATTCTGCTACTTAAGCCCTTTCAGGGTTTGGTAGCTGGAGATTGAGAACGAACGAAGAAGAAGAAGAAGAAAAAGAAGAAGAAGAAGAAGAAGAAGAAGAAGAAAAAGAAGAAGAAGAAATTAGCAGCGGATAAAACTAGCTTTATGGCAGACGTTCACTAGAGATGAATCCTTGTTGAAAAGATTTGTGAAATCTGCAATTAAATAATAATTCATTCATGCATGCATTCAATCATTCCATCAATCAATCATTCAATCGATAACTCATTCATGCATGTATTCAAACATGTATTCCATCAATCCTTTAATTAATCAATCATTCAATCATACAAACATGCAATCATTAAGTCAATCATTTATTAATTCTTTTATTAATTTAATAAATCATGTATTCTTTGTCTCATTCATACAATCAATCATTCCTTTATGCAAACATGTAATTATTAAATCAATCGATTAATTAATCTTTCAATCAACCAATAATGCATTATATCAATGATTCAATCCATTTCTCAATCAATCTACCAATCAACAAGTAATCCATTCAATCAATAGCTCATTCATTAAAATCTTTCATTCATTCGATAAATCATTCATTCAATCAATCCCTGATTTAAGCAACTATTTAATCAATCAATCACTCATTCAATCAATCATGTATTCAATCAATCTCTCATTTAATAAATTATTTATTTAATCAATCCCTCATTCTATGAATCATTTTTTTTATCGATCCCTAAATCATTCAATAATTTATTCATCATGTATTCAATCAATCCTTTATTCAATCAATCATTAATTAAATAAATCACTCATTCAATCAATCATTTATTCAATCAACCATTAAATACATCAATCCTTAAATCAATAATGCATTATATCAATTATTCAATCAATTATTCAATCCTAAAATCGATTATACAATCAATCATTTATTCGATATATCCCTCATTCAATAAATCATTATTAAATCGATTCCTCGTTCATTCAATCATTTATTCAATCAATCATGTATTAAATCAATCATTAATTAAATGAATCGCTCATTCAATCAATCATTTATTCCATCAACAATTTAGTCAACCAATGATTCAATCAATCAGTCATTTATTCAATAGGTCATTCAATGAATCATTTGATCAAAAATCATTTATTCAATCAATTCCTCATTCAATAAATCATTTATGCAATCATTCAATCAATCATTTATTCAATCAGTTCAATTCATCAGTCAGTGTATGTCGCTTCTTTAGTGACATAGAACATTGACAACCCTCCTCTAGCAAATTGCCTCTTGAGCTGCCCTTTCTGCCCTGTCCAGGGACATCCTTTCCTTTCCAGTCTCTTCTCCAGCGTTTTCTTATTCTTCCTCTTCCCCTGTTCATTTCATGCCAGGCCTGTCTGGCCACATTTGATGGCACTCTCCGTAACGTGTGTTCCCTCAACCCCATTTCCTACATATCATTTGCTGATCCACTGTTTGTCGCTAGCCCTGTTATCACCAGAGTTCTTCATTTCTCCTGACCCTTCGTTTGCGAACGACTGTGTGTTTCTCTGTTGTGCATGTGCTGTTCTCCAGGTTTCCGGTCCGTACATGGAAATTAAACAATTTTCGCTTCGTAAGAAGACGACTAAAGAGGGTTGTGCCTGGAGGTAGTATCCTCGTCACGTAAAATCGTAACAATGAAACTAGTAATGTGAACGCACAGATGCAGGATCTCTGCTAATGGGTCGGCTGTAAGGGTAACCTTATGCTTCGATTGGAGCGTACAAGCGAAAACAGTCTTCTTCTTCTTCTTCTTCTCGTTCGCCCGGTTTTTATTTTATGTCGATATGTGAAATTCAGTCCTCAGGATAAAGGTTGGAGAGTTGTTCAAGGATTCCAAACAGTTCTGTGTGGACATTTCTGAGTACACACTTCGCTAAGCATATAGCAGTCTTGCAGGGTGTGCCCGGAAGTCTGTGCTGTTTGCCCGCACGTACAAATGTGTGACGGAGCCAGTTTCAGCCTGTTTGTAGATATGTGAATGACTGTTTGTATATATGTGAATGACTGTTTGTATATGTGTGAATGACTGTTTGTAGATATGTGAATGACTGTTTGTATATATGTGAATGACTGTTTGTATATGTGTGAATGACTGTTTGTAGATATGTGAATGACTGTTTGTAGATATGTGAATGACTGTTTGTATATGTGTGAATGACTGTTTGTAGTGTAGCAGTTCTAACGATAATTTATATCATAGAACACGGTATCATTCAATATAATATGTAGCAAGGTTAACGTATTTTCTATCCTATCTTCCTTACCACTATCACTCCTTAACTCTCTAAATTTAAATACTAACAATTTATTTAACACAAGTAAAACAAAGCATGGATTTTTCACAAATAAAACAATATGCACATGAAATCAAATCACTGGGCTCGTTGATCATATCATATTGTGCATCAATTATAAATTATTTCTGTCTCTCAAAAGGTTGGTTATCATCACTTCTCTATCTGGCTATGATTACTTCTAAAGGTTCGTGCAAGTAGCACAGGTCTTACTCTAGTACTAAACTTTACCCAGGGTTCTCATCACGTGGTCAGAGTCTAGCAATTGTTCTATTCACTGGCTATCTCTGTGTGTTGATATAAAGGATGTCTATCTAAAATTTCTGTCCTCATCTATCTGTCCTCTCAGCGTACACAGAAATGGATGTCTGATGGATCTCTTGCATCGTCTCTCGTAAGGGAGAGATATCTACTGGACCTCTTGTCTCGTCTCACGTAAGGCAACTGTCTACTGGACCTCTTGGATCGTCTCACGTAAGGCAGTTGTCTACTGGACCTCTTGTATCGTCTCACGTAAGATAGATGTCTACTGGACCTCTTGTCTCGTCTCACGTAAGGCAGCTGTCTACTGGCCCTCTTGTCTCGTCTCACGTAAGGCAACTGTCTACTGGACCTCTTGGATCGTCTCACGTAAGACAGATGTCTACTGGACCTCTTGTGTCGTCTCTACATCAGGCAGTCGGTGACTGCATCTGTGCTCTGACTGCAGCTGTGCTCGTGTCCATGACAGACGACAGTGGTTGTGTTACTGTGGTTGTCAGGACGAGGAAACCCACAAATCACAACGGTCGTCTAGGACGAGGAAACCCACAAATCACAACGGTCGTCTAAAACGACAGCTTCGTGTTGCAGCAACACGTCTCCGTCTGACGAGAATGAAGTCAGGTCACTCGAGCAAGATGTTAGCGATGACGTCTGACGAGAATGAAGTCAGGTCACTCGAGCAAGATGTTAGCGACGACGTCTCGAAGAAAACATCACACAAAGACAGATTCTTACATGTGTGTGGTCACTCGTTGCCTTTCAGTGTTGGTCTGCTTCGGTGGCTTCTAATTCTATGACTCTACTAATGTCACTAACTGGCTAAGTTCTGTAGCTTTTAACTATCAACTTGTTCTTGACTAATGTGCTACCTACTACACCGCCCGGTAGGACACCCTTGTCTGCTGTTTCTGATCTGTCCCCCTATTCTGTCTCCCCCAGCTTATATGCTAAGCTTCCCCGCTTAGAAGTCAATGACTTCTACTTTCTGAGTTAATTTCCCATAAACTTTATTTGAACTCGCGTGTCCCAAAGAAAGCTGCCTTGTTTTGCACATTACTGACTGACCGCTTGTTGACGGGGATTCCCAGTTCAAACCGTGAGAACGCGACCTATTTTGGTCGGCCAGCCCCAACTTGCATTGTTTGAGAGTTGAGGACCATGCCCCGTTCAATGAACTGAACCTCTCGGGCCGGATTCTCAAGTTATGTTTGGGTACCACGAACGGTATTTTCAGGGATTCCCTGGCTTTGGCTCCTTGTACCCCTGTAACTCTGTTACAGTAGACATGAGAAGGACTGTTAATAGATATGAGAAGAACTATTTGTAAGCATCAGGACTGTTTGTGGACATCAGTAATATGTGTACATATCTTCTTCTTCTTCTTCGTACGCTGTCAGGCGTCAACTGGAATTTGTTCGAAGAAAGCAGCTGTCATCCTTAGGCTGTCGGCACTGCCATAGAGCTTGTCTAGTGTGGCCACTGGTGATGGCCACATGTGCTTTCTCTGGTCCTCGTATGTCGGACAATTTTGCAGCAGATGTTCAGCGGTAATGTTCCCGGTACCACAGGTGCATTCGTCAGTGCCACCTATCTTCAGTTTATTGGATAGGTGGTACCTTAGTCTGTTGTGGCCTGTGCGGAGTCTGAAGATCACGACCTGCTCTCTTCTGTTCAACTGGTAATAGGCATCGTTTTTTATGTAGCCGGTATGATCTGTTTCCCATTTGGCCATGTATCTGGCCCTAATAAACCTTTTGGACTCTTCGTAGGTCACACTAGAATCTGGTTGTGGTAGTCTTGCACCTTCTTTTGCCAGTCTGTCTGCCTCCTCGTTGCCTTGAATGTTACAGTGGAATGGAACCCACTGTTCCACTACTCTTTTTGGTGCGGACTGCTGACATAGTTGACAGAGTACTGCTCTTAGCTCCTTAAGTTCTGTATTTTTCTGGCTTTTTAGTGCTGTAGCTACGGACAGGGCATCTGTAAACATGACTATCTGGCTTGCATTGCTTTCGTCGGTCAGCATTGCTTCTACTGCAGCCTTCAGTGCCTCTGTCCCAGCTCTGAAATTGCTGTGTGTACATATGAAAAGGATTTTTTGTAGATATGAGGACTGTTTGTAGATATGAGAATGACTGTTTGTAAACATCAGGACTATTCGTAGACATCAGTACTGTTTGTAGACATGAGAAGAACTGTTTGTAGACATCAGGACTGTTTGTAGATTTGAGAAGTGCTATTTGTAGACATGAGAAGGACTTTTGTAGAGATGAGAAGGACTGTCTGTAGTCATGAGAATGACTGTTTGTTGACATTAGAAGAACTGTTTGTAGACATCAGGATTATTTGTAGACATCAGCACTGTTTGTAGACATGAGAAGGACTGTTTATAGACATGAAAAGGACTGATTGTAGACATGAGGACTGTATGTAGACATAAGAATGGATGTTTATAGACATGAGAAGCACTGTTTGTAGACATTAGGACTGATTGTAAACATAATGACTGTTTGTAGACATCCGGAATGTTTGTAGACATGAGAAGAATTGTTTGTAGACATGAGAATGACTGTTTTTAGTCATGATAAGGACTGTGTGTAGACATCAGGACTGTTTGTAGAGACGAAAAGCACTGTGTGTAGTCATGAGAAGGAATGTTTGTAGACATCCGGAATATTTGTAGACATCAGAAGAACTGTTTGTAGACATCAGAAGAACTGTTTGTAGACATGAGAAGGACTGTTTGTAAACATGAGAAGGACTGTTTGTAGACATGAGAAGGACTGTTTGTAGACATGAGAAGGACTATTTGTAGACATGAGAAGGACTGTTTGTAGACATGAGAAGGACTGTTTGTAGACATGAGAAGGACTGTTTGTAGACATCAGGATTGTTTGTAGACATCAGGACTGTTTGTAGACATGAGAAGGACTGTTTGTAGACATCAGGATTGTTTGTAGACATCAGGATTGTTTGTAGACATCAGGACTGTTTGTAGACATGAGAAGGACTGTTTGTAGACATGAGAAGGACTGTTTGTAGACATGAGAAGGACTGTTTGTAGACATGAGAAGGACTATTTGTAGACATGAGAAGGACTGTTTGTAGACATGAGAAGGACTGTTTGTAGACATGAGAAGAACTGTTTGTAGACATCAGGATTGTTTGTAGACATCAGGACTGTTTGTAGACATGAGAAGGACTGTTTGTAGACATCAGGATTGTTTGTAGACATGAGAAGGACTGTTTATAGACATGAAAAGGACTGTGTGTAGACATCAGGACCGTTTGTAGAGACGAAAAGCACTGTGTGTAGTCATAAGAAGGAATGTTTGTAGACATCAGGAATTTTTGTAGACATCCGGAATATTTGTAGACATCAGAAGAACTGTTTGTAGACATGAGAAGAACTGTTTGTAGACATGAGAAGGACTGTTTGTAGACATGAGAAGGACTATTTGTAGACATGAGAAGGACTGTTTGTAGACATGAGAAGGACTGTTTGTAGACATGAGAAGGACTGTTTGTAGACATGAGAAGGACTGTTTGTAGACATGAGAAGGACTGTTTGTAGACATGAGAAGGACTGTTTGTAGACATGAGAAGGACTGTTTGTAGACATGAGAAGGACTGTTTGTAGACATGAGAAGGACTATTTGTAGACATCAGGATTGTTTGTAGACATGAGAAGGACTGTTTGTAGACATGAGAAGGACTGTTTGTAGACATGAGAAGGACTGTTTGTAGACATCAGGATTGTTTGTAGACATCAGGACTGTTTGTAGACATGAGAAGGACTGTTTGTAGACATCAGGACTGTTTGTAGACATCAGGATTGTTTGTAGACATCAGGACTGTTTGTAGACATGAGAAGGACTGTTTGTAGACATCAGGATTGTTTGTAGACATCAGGACTGTTTGTAGACATGAGAAGGACTGTTTGTAGACACCAGAAGGACTGTTTGTAGACATCAGGATTGTTTGTAGACATCAGGACTGTTTGTAGACATGAAAAGGACTGATTGTAGACACCAGAAGGACTGTTTGTAGACATCAGGACTGTTTGTAGACATAAGAAGGACGGATTTGGGCTACCATAGTCAGCCAGGACTCAATGGGGGTATCGTTGTCTGTCAGGAAAGAATGAGGCTATTATTATCGGTCATGACTGAATGGAGATATTATTGTCAGTCATGACTGAACGGGGCTATTATTTTCAGTCATGACTGAATGGGGCTACTATTGTCTGTCATGACTGAAAAAGGCAACTACAGTCGTCTAAGTGTTTAGTAGCCCTCTGGATATAAAAAGAAAGCTCTAACAATAATAGCCCTTATAGAATGCAAGAGTCTTGTTCTCTGTGACATCACATTTGTCATGCATGCTTGGAAGACGATGAGCGGTGAAACTGATAAGAAACCAAACGTGATAAGAGAAAACTTAGATCCATCATCGCCAACACAAACCGGTAAGGCACTTGATGATAATGATGATGATTGATAGGTTGAAGTGGTGCTGATCATTCTTCTTATCTCACCAAACAGGACAACGGAAATATCCAGCATAGAGAGATGGCGAGTGTCGGAGAAATGAGTTGGATTGAGCTACAAAATCCACATTGAACATGATCTCTTTGTTGAATGAACCAATAGCAATCAACACGCAATGAAAGAACGTATTCCCGCCGCCATGACAGCATGTTGCCGGGTTTATGTTTTAGCTTTTCGTGCTAATTTCTAGCTCTGATGTGTTAAATTCTGGCTCAGATTTGTTAATCTGGTGCTCAATGTGTCAATATAGGCCCTAATTAATGACACTTGAAGGATATAAAAGTACCAGCTCTCTCTGAGCAATCACACAGCAGTCGAGTGCCGATACTGAAGCTCAGAAAGTTACCAAGTTAGCAAGATAAGGTATGTATGACTAATGATTATCATAATCTTATCTTACTTCTTCATCTCTTCATTTATTTCGTTAAACCATTTAATTTTATCATAATCTTATCTACCCTCATTTCTTCACTCATATCGTTAAACCATTTAATTTTATCATAATCTTATCTACCCTCATTTCTTCACTCATATCGTTATACCATTTAATTTTATCATAATCTTATCTACCCTCATTTCTTCACTCATATCGTTATACCATTTAATTTTATCATAATCTTATCTACCCTCATTTCTTCACTCATATCGTTATACCATTTAATTTTATCATAATCTTATCTACCCTCATTTCTTCACTCATATCGTTATACCATTTAATTTTATCATAATCTTATCTACCCTCATTTCTTCACTCATATCGTTATACCATTTAATTTTATCATAATCTTATCTACCCTCATTTCTTCACTCATATCGTTATACCATTTAATTTTATCATAATCTTATCTACCCTCATTTCTTCACTCATATCGTTATACCATTTAATTTTATCATAATCTTATCTACCCTCATTTCTTCACTCATATCGTTATACCATTTAATTTTATCATAATCTTATCTACCCTCATTTCTTCACTCATATCGTTATACCATTTAATTTTATCATAATCTTATCTACCCTCATTTCTTCACTCATATCGTTATACCATTTAATTTTATCATAATCTTATCTACCCTCATTTCTTCACTCATATCGTTATACCATTTAATTTTATCATAATCTTATCTACCCTCATTTCTTCACTCATATCGTTATACCATTTAATTTTATCATAATCTTATCTACCCTCATTTCTTCACTCATATCGTTATACCATTTAATTTTATCATAATCTTATCTACCCTCATTTCTTCACTCATATCGTTATACCATTTAATTTTATCATAATCTTATCTCACCTCCACATCTCTACCTTTAAATCGTTAGAACCACTTAATATTTCTTTTGTCTATATTTTCATTTTAACTAATGTACTTAAATATTCTTGGTACAGTCCAAAGCAAATGCAACTTTTCCGTATGTATAATATTTGTTTCCCCCCCCCCCCCCCCCCCCCAAAAAAAAAGAAGAAATTTACAACTTATTCCAGCCAGCAATAAATGTTCTTCCCTGTGTATGTGGTAGGCCACAACTGTGTATATCAAATAGTTTGCCCCCAAATAAAATTAATTCATATTTTAGAAATTGAGCAAAAACTGTGGTCTAAAGACATATTTAATCATACTATCTATGTTGCAACAAGTTTAACAATTAACCAGACTAGTAAATACGGGCCTGGTAGAAATAACTTTACATTAACCGAATGCAGCACAAGTGCATGATCTTCTACTGTACCTAAAGTTATTTCAAAACCTGAAACAACATAGCTAAGTTATAGTGAAACACGTCTATTTAAGTCACTATTAATCTAACTAGTAGTCACTACTAGTTAACAGCGGCTAACCACCTTCAGCCGGCTCTTGTCCCAACGCAGCGCTGAATATTAAGCCGCTCGAGCCTAGCCCACTAGGCAGCAAACCCTTCTCCTGGCTACATCCAGCTAAAACCAGAGCTGGGGCCTGCGTAGGGCCACCTGCACCTGTGGAAGTACAGGTCGACTAAGAGCTAAAAAGAAGTCTAATTGGACTTCAACATATGATTAGCGTTCCATTGTTCCCCATCGAATGAAACTGTGTTGAGTGAGTAAATCAATTGTATTCTTCACATTAAAAATAAAGGCCAGAGCCAAATCTGCGTAATCTCAGGCCGTTGGAACGGAAAAGACTAAGACACGTCTCCGTTCGTGCTCCTGGAACCAGGCCGTGTCACAGCAATCTGGTTCTGTAAGGAGGGTGTTCGAAACCTGCTACCCTATTTGATTATTTTTTTCATGAGTTAATTGAGCTGTATGTAGCAATCTTGAAAGGACTACCAGGTTGGGTTTCATCAGAAATTTTTGAGCATCCTGGATAAAATGTATCGACTCAGTTATGCATCGAGGTAAGGTGTCCACGTCGGAGGTCGCAGGTTCGAATCGCGGTGAAAACCTGGATTTTTTCACGTAGATGTTCTAGTAAAAATGTCCCTGATCTCTGTATAGTGAGATCGAACTCCCGTGTTTAGTGTCGAGCACGTTATAAATCCCTTGGTAGTTGGAAATCGAAAAGAGTAGGCTTAACGGCCGCTGGCCGGACAAAATTCAAGTTAAACATCTAAGTTATCTGTATCTTTCACTAGGTGGTTTGTTTAGAGCAGCTATAGATAGCGCCTAACTGGCTGCGGGTCTACTTAGCTTTAGTGTTTGAATCTATTAAGAAGGACTCGTACATTGGTTGAATCGCCCTCCAAGAAACTGGTTGTATACAGACTCTGTAGAGTCTTCTAAACCAGTATAAAGATGTTTAGTAATAATTATTCATGCGAAATGAACAGAACTAAATCAGGAAAGAGAATTCAAATACTTGGGTAGTTTGAAGATTGAAAAACGGATAGAGAGGTGGAATCAAGAATACAGAAGGCAAATGTGGTTTCCCGTCAGCTTTAACCGTTATTAAGACACAAACACATCGCAGGAGAGACAAAGAGACAGTTGGTAAATAGTATTTATCGTGGAATAGATGGAAAGGCAGAGAATAAAACGGTTTGAACACCAGACAAGAATGCAACCAGTCTTACCAACTGATTGGATCTACATCACCAGACAAGAGAGTTACCGAGCAAGAGAAAGATCAAGTGGAAGATGGATAGAAAGTGAAGTGGGACACTGAGGAAACACGGAATGACAACGTCGCTGAAACAACGAAATAACCCATGAAGAGCTGCAAAGGATAGGGTCTAATTTAGGAAAATGATCAGACAACCGTACAACCAGTATTAGGGTTGGCCAACCAGAGGATAAGGTATAATTGAGTACAGACGGGGGCGATGCCACAGCTGTAGGGGCTGAGCACAGACGGGGGCGGCGCAAAGCTGAAGTGAAGTCCGTTCTGCCATCATGTTTCCAATTTTGTCTAATCGATAACAATTCGAAGGCAGTCGTCTGTCAATGGGATAAGGACAAGCTAACAATGCAACATGTTCTCCACATGTGTAGACTCCACAAGTGTATACTAGTAACAGCATGACTTTCGTTCATTTATTTGAGGGATACACATTTTGGACTCGCGAGATTTTTTTATATGAACATCTAGCTTATTGTGGAGCCGCGTAGCGCAGTGGTTAGCGCGCTGGCTTCGCATCTGAGTGGTCCTGGGTTCATCCCCCAGTAATGTTTTTTTCCCGGGTCGACCCAGCCTTAAATGGGTACCGGTTCAGTCCGGGAAGTAAAAGCGGCGAGGGAGAGGAGATGGCTACCGCCCTCATATACCCGAGCCTTTGAAATGTGAGATCGCTAACACCTCACACCATTACGGCAGTAATGCTATGGGATACTTTACTTTTTACTAGCTTTATCAAATGTTGTTAAACAAGGTCAAGCAGACATGTGAAGCGCAAAATACATGAAGTATCAATCTTTCAATTAATCATGCAATCAATTCATCAATCAGTCAATTAATCAATCAGTCAATTCATCAATCACTTAATCAATCAGTTAATCCGTCAATCAATTAGTCAATCTGTCAGGTCAGGTCATCCCGTAACCGGTGAGGTCGTTGGGGCACACATGAAGACATCCTCACCATGTCACGCCACCCTTCTCTGTCAGCGGCCGCTGCCTGTGACTCTTCTGGTCGGAGATTGGTCCATTATTTTATGTTGTCCTCCCACCTCTTTTTGGGCCGGCCTCTTCGTCGTCTGCCTTGCACCTTTCCATGGAGAATCGTATTTGCAAGACCATTTGATTTCGATATATGACCGCACCAAACGAGTTTTTTTCTTTTAGCAATCAGAAACTTTAAGTCAATCTATTCCTCAATTAATCAGTCAGTCAGTCAAAAAAGTCAGTCAATCAATCAGTCATTCAATCAAGCACTCAAAAAATCAATCAATTTTTTTAATCAGTCAGTCAATCAGTTAATAAATCACTGGTTAAATCAATAGACTGTAAGTCTTTGTTGTTGTTGAATGCCCCAATGAGCATGTTTACTCTTCTGTGTGTGGAACTGAGACGCTAGTCCAGCCAGGCACAAAATACTGACCAGGACGTCGCGCCATGGTCAATACACTGACCAGAACGTCGCGTCAGGGTCAATACACTGACCAAGACCACAATCTCTCTTCCATGTACCACTCCCTGGAAACAGGCTGTTTTCATGAAAGCCTGGCTAACGAGGTTGCTGATCGCTGTGATCCCCGTAGTAGTGAGCGACACGCAGATGAAGCCAGGCATAGCACACCTGCCTGGAGGACTGCGGTCTACCTTCATCAGCACGCTCGGGATGTTAGGAAAGCTACTACAACCCGCCACTTAACGTCCTTTTCAGGGCGAACAAAAGAGGAAACGTACTCATTGTGGGCATTAAACAACAACACCTCTTCTGTGGGCATTGAAAAGAACGTGAAATGGGGACGTGAAGTGCTTTTCTAACATCCTGAGCGTGCTGTTGAAGGTGGACCGAGGTCCTCTACGCGGTTGTGCTATGTTTCATTTCATCTGCGTGTCGCTCACTACTACAGGGGTCACATCGATCCCCAACGTCGTTAGCCAGGCTGTCGTAAAACTAGCACGTGTCCAGGCAGGTCTACGAGGAAGTAAGATGGTGTTCTTGGCCAGTATATTTTACCCCTGACTCCGACTAACATAATATGATCAGCATATTTTGCCTGAACCCGACTAACATAATTTGATCAGTATATTTTATTTGACCAAGACTAACATAATCTTATCAGTATATTTTACCTGACCCTGACTAACATAATCTTATCAGTATATTTTACCTGACCCTGACTAACATAATCTTATCAGTATATTTTACCTGACCCAGACTAGTATATTTTACCTGACGCCGACTACCATAATCTGATCAGCATGTTTTGGCTGACCCCGACTAGTATATGTTACCTGACCCCAACTAACTTAATCTGCTTAGTATATTTTACCTGACCCCGACTAATATAATCTGATCAGTATATTTTACCTGTCCCCGACTAACATAATCTGATCAGTATATTTTACCTGGCCCCGACTAACATAATCTGATCAGTATGTGTTGCCTTACCAGATGTTAGTCTCCTCTCCCCGATCAGAATGTTCTGTCTGACCAGAAGTTAGTTTCCCATCCCCGATCAGAATGTGTTGCCTGACAAGAAGTTAATCTCCTCTCCCCGATCAGAATGTTTTGCCTGACCAGACGTAAGTCTCCTCTCCCCGATCAGAATGTGTTGCCTGACCAGACGTAAGTCTCCTCTCCCCGATCAGAATATTTTGCCTGACCAGACGTAAGTCTCCTCTCCCCGATCAGAATGTGTTGCCTGACCAGACGTAAGTCTCCTCTCCCCGATCAGAATATTTTGCCTGACCAGACGTAAGTCTCCTCTCCCCGATCAGAATGTGTTGCCTGACCAGACGTAAGTCTCCTCTCCCCGATGTATATCATTGAAATGACCTAATTGTTCTTGTTTCAGATGCAGAAACAGTGCCTTGCTCTGCTAGTCCTGGCTGGGATTTTGCTGCACAAGACAGTCGCAAATGAATTAGTTGATAATGACGTAGAGCGCGAGCGTCGTCTTCTGGGAGGTCTGTTAGGTGGAGGGGGCGAGGGTGGTGGTGGTGGGGGTCTTCTGGGGAGTGTGTTAGGCGGAGGTAAGGGCGGTGGCCTTCTAGGCGGTGTGTTAGGAGGTGTTTTAGGCGGAGGCAAGAGCGGTGGCCTTCTGGGGGGTCTGTTAGGCGGAGGCAAGGGTGGTGGTCTTCTGGGGGGTCTGTTAGGCGGAGGCAAGGGTGGTGGCCTACTTGGTGGTCTGCTAGGTGGTGGGAAAGGCGGTGGTCTTTTAGGTGGCTTATTAGGCGGCGAAGGAGGTCTTCTTGGAGGCTTGTTAGGTGGTGAGGGTGGAGGTCTTCTTGGCGGTCTGCTAGGTGGAAAAGATGGACTTCTGCAAATATTGAACGCCCTCATCTGTTTGATAGAAGAGCTTGGTCTTAACGTAGTTCTTGGTCTCCTACAGGGCCTTGGGGTGGACAAAATGCTGGGGCTAAATGAGCTTGCTTGTCAGGAAGGAGGCAAATCTCTTGTTTCTCTCCTCCTATCCAAAGACGGTCTTATCCCACTAGGAATCGTAGATGAAGTCCTGTGTCTAGTCAAACAAGTTGGTATTCCGTCAGCTGTTGAACTTCTGGACGACATCGGTCTAGAAAAAGTTCTTGGCCTGCGCAACATCACCTGTCCAGATGGAGTTCCTCTATTGGAACCAGGCTCAACTGCTGCAGGCCTACTTGAAACTCTTCTGAGTGTTCTGCCTGTTGATGTCATAAACGAGGCGGGGATTGACTCGGTCCTTAAGTTAGACAAACTTCTGACTCAGGCAGGTGTCAAAGATTTGAAGGGATTTGTCCAGAAAGTGTTATGTCTGATAAAACAAATTGGACTTCGCGCTGTTGTTGATTCCTTAGAAATCGTTGGAGTCAACGGAATTTTCCAACTGGATGATATCAGCTGTGCAAACAAAACTGCCGTGGTGGGAGCTGACGTGAAAGCTGGAGTGGATGTTGGGGACGTTCTGCCACAACTTCTTCGGGTTGTAGGATTGGAGCAGGTGGCCACGTTAATTGTTGACATTGGCCTTGGCAGATTACTTCGCTTGGGTGGCTTCCTTGTGGTCAACGGCACTGTTCAGCTGCCAGTTTTCCAACAAATCCTCTGTATCTCTACGTCTGTGGGAGTAACTGTGGTCCTGAACCTAGTTGAAGCAATCAGTCTGCAGAAAGTGCTGGAGCTGACTTCCATTATTTGTCCCAATGGACAAGCCCTTATGTTTCCACCAAACGTTAAGCCCGAATTTTTGGTAGATCTTTTAGGTACCTGCTACAAGGGTCAACTGTCTTCATGTCTAGAGTAAGTATAGTGTGTAAATGTAAGGGTATCTATTTGTGTATATGTAGGGTATATGTGTGTAGATGTTGGGGTATATGTGTGTAGATGTTGGGGTATTGTGTGTAGATGTTGCAGTATTTGTATGTAGATGTTGAGATATGTGTGTAGATGTTGGGGTAAATACGTGTAGATGTTGACTATATGTGTGTAGATGTGAGGGTATATGTGTGTAGATGTGAGGGTATATGTATATAGATGTATATGTGTGTGAATGTAGGCTATCTGTGTGTAGATGTTTGGCATATGTTTGTAGATGTTTGGTATATGTGTGTAGCTGTTGACTATTTGTGTTTTGATGTTTGGTATATGTGTGTGAAGGTGTCTGGTATGTGTGTGTAGATGTTTGGTACATGTGTGTAGATGTTTGGTATATGTATGTAGATGTCTGGTATTTGTGTGTAAATGTTTGTTATATGTGTGTAGATGTTTGATAGTTGTGTGTAGATGTTTGGTATATATGTGTAGATGTTCGATATATACGTATAGATGTTCGGTATATGTATTATAGCCTTGAAAACGCAGAGCATGCCTTCCATTTAGTGCTGACCTCACAATCGACAGTCCCTTCTCTCTTCAGTGTGCTGTCTAGATAAATGAAGCTATCAACAAGCTAGAAACTCGTATCACAATATTTGGTAAGATGATTACTTATATGTCAGATATCCATCTGCCAAGTAGCATCTCTCGTGCCCTCTAGCCATATCATAGTGTTCTGGAAGCGTGCAATGAGAGTTAATCAGGCTACATTCTCAGTAGATGACCAAACCATTTTATTGTATCCCTTCTAATGTACTAAACACAAGGGCAAGATACTAGAAAATGCCTATTGTATTCACTTCTCACCACTTCTCTCTTGGTGACATCAATGACCTTTCGAAGACATTTCTTTCCTTACGTGGAAATTGACCTTACCTGTGTTGTTTTTTATAAGTCCACATTTGATACAGATAGTACCGTTGTTATAAACATGTTGTTCATCATCTGTTTTGTAGTAGACAAGCTGATGTTCGGCTATTAAAGCAGGAGTGACAACTGGTAGATTACAATAGATGCTTTTTTACTCCTAAGAGGGATGGTCGACTTTTGGCACTAAAGTATGAAGGAGTCAAGGTTCTTGTCTAGAAAATGTTGGGAACTTTAGTACTTATCAATATTTTCACCATACAAGATGATACACTTCCCCCATCTATTTTTCACCTTCCTTATGCCATGATAGTAGAACTTTCCCGTCTGAGCTCGCAACCACGTCTCCAGTTCAGTAATCAAGTCTTGGACGTCAGAAAACGACGTTCACGAAGCGAATTCTTTAATGTTTGGTTACAGAAACATGTCACTTTGTGCCAAGTCCAGTGAGTTTGGTAAACGGGATATGATTGCATGCCTCACGTTTTTCTGACGTCTATGACTTGATTACTAAACTGGCGACGTGGTTCCGGGCTCCAGCTTTCGTCTTTTGATCGTTGTGAGGTCTTCGTAAATCCATTTGCATTCTGGGTAACTCATCGTCCCTCATTATTTGTGATACTGTCCTTGTTATGTGCCATGAGTCCTCTAAAACAGGTACTTTCCAGATATTTAACTCTTGGACCTGCTTGAATTGATATTGTTCACAATTATATTTAGTTGACCTGGTGATCTCATAATCCTCAAACCTTTCGTATTTGGTAATCTAGTCGTCAGGTTAAATGGCTTGGCTTGGCTTGGCTTCGTTCGTTCTCAATCTCCCGCTACCAAACCTTGAAAGGGGTTAAGTAGCAGAATGTAGTCCAGAGAACGGAATGCGTTGTGTCGTAGTTTACAGTTTGACTGCGATATTTGCACCTTTCGGTCCAACACATCCGACTTTAGCAAGCGTTGTTTTAGTACCAGGTTAGCATTCCCTCTTCGATCCCTTCTCCTTAGCCAATCTGCCCTGCTGTAACCTGTTATTCAGGATCACCGCTCGAAGGTGTAGAAGGGTCTTGGCAGCTCTGGTTCGCTGGCCCTGACGCTAGCAGTCAGCTATGGGTCGCTGACCACTGCAGCTCATACGCTGCTCAGCATCTTGATCTCGTCTTCAGGTTACATATTTCCCAGATTGTGCAAAGCACGTTCATATGATGGTGTAGTGAAGTATTAACAAACCATCTGTCTACATAAATTTCCTGTTGGTCCGCGAAGAAGTTATTGCGACTTAATCCCTTAACTTAGGAGTTCGCTCTGAGAGGAATTCAGTTTTATTAAATTGTTGGTTGTATATTCAACTATCGATTTGCTTTGATAAGACTTTTTCAGTTCTGTCAGTGATCAAAGCCAAACAGAGATACCGAATGGATTTCCATGCAGCGCTTCGTCTCACGGACACAACGCTTCAGCCACGGTTATTAAATATTCTAGGAAAGAAGCAGTAACAGATTTCGCACTAACTTTACTTGAATGAAATATTGAAATTAACATACCCCGGCCACATCGAACGTCACATTGGTTTAGAACGAGGATACTGTAATGTATGGTATATGGAAATGAAGCAGAGAAAACCCGAAGAGACGATGGACTAGGGACATTACCGAGGTTCTGGGATTGGCAGGGACAGAGAAAGAAGAGCTGACTAGGGATCGAGTGTTTTACAAATCTCCTGTCATGAGAGTGACGTTCTCCAAACGACATGCTACATGATGATGATGATTGCTTTCTCGAAAGTTCCAGACGTTCTATTATTAGCATTTTATTTACTGCTCGTCTTCTGGTTATTGTAAAGAATTGTAAAATTTGCATAATATCAAATTATATTTTAAAAACCAATGCACAAAATATGAAATGAACAGCACTTTTTGGAATTCTGTCCGAGATTTTTTAAAACTATTTTAATCGGTCCCCGGTTGTAAAATGTTTGGAGCACAATTGTGTAGCCGATCTTCATCGCTGTCCAACTTACAAATAATGATATCTGTTCTTGTTGTCCAGGTCTCTCGCTAAGGCGTTTGCTGACAATGGTGATTCTGTCTGCCCGTTCTGCAACAAGATTGCCATGAATGCCATAGTTCAGGAATGCACTAACAAGTGTAACAAGTATGATTTCGGTTTTCTTATTGTTAAAACGTCATCTTCTTCCTTATTTTCATCTCCATTATCGTTATCGTCATGAATATCATCACAATCATTGTCACAACTACTATTACTCTCCTCACAACCATCGCTACAAACCATTATCAACATTCTCAGCACCATTATCAACATTCTCAGCACTATTATCAACATTCTCAGCACCATTATCAACATTCTCAGCACCATTATCAACATTCTCAGCACCATTATCAACATTCTCAGCACTATTATCAACATAATCACCACCATTACCAACATCCTCAGCATCATTATCAACATCACCACCCCCATTATCAACATTCTCAGCACTATTATCAACATCTCCAATATAAATATCAACATCGCTACTCCCATTACAACATCTTCAGCGCCATTATCAACATCATCACCACGATTATCAACACCATCAGCATCATTATCAACATCACCACCATCATTATCAACATCACCACCACCATTATCAACATCACCACCACCAGTATCAACATCACCACCACCATTATCAACATCACCACCGAGATTATCAACATCATCAGCACTATTATCAACCTCATCAGCACTATTATCAACATTCTCAGCACTATTATCAACATCCTCAGCACTATTATCAACATCACCACCATCATTATCAACATGACCACCACCATTATCAACATCACCACCACCATTATCAACATCACCACCGAGATTATCAACATCATCAGCACTATTATCAACATTCTCAGCACTATTATCAACATCCTCAGCACTATTATCAATATCTCCAATATAAGTATCATCATCACCTCCCTCATTATCAACACATCACCTCCACCATTATCACAACATCACCACTCCCATTATCAACACATCACCTTTACTATTATCAAATTAAACAACATTATCAACATCGCCTTTTCCAGAATTATCAACACACACGCCCACACTCCCCCACACACGACGAACAGTCATTAAATAACATGAATTTTAGTATAAAGATCACGAAAAAGAATATACAACGGAAAACGTTAATTTAGTGCACAAAATAGCTGTTTAGCGACACCCCTTTTAGGGATTGTGACAATCTAGCCCAAAATAGCGATCAACATGGCCGCCCCACTGTCGCTTTTCTCCGTGGAAGACAATTAGGAATAGCAATTGGTTATTTGTGGTCATAGTTTTGTGTGACCAGAGGGTGGGCAGCCTGAAATCTACAGAACAATGACGGTTCAGCAGTGGGACAGTTGTTTGAGAAGGGGGAAAGTCTATGAATGGGTAGAAAGATTTCAAAACGGAAGAAAAACGTCATTGATGAACCGCGGAGTGGGAGACCAGCAAGCGTGGCAACTGACACAGTGAAACAGTAGATCGACCCGATAATCCGTGGCAGCAGGAGAGTATCTATTGATGACATAGTGGTAAATTTCAGCATGAGTCACGGAGCTGCGCACAGAATTGATGGCCTCGATTATATGAAAATGTGCAGGAAATTAGTCAGAGGGTAAAAAAACAGATCACGAGTTAATGGAGACGTTGCAAAATTGGTTAAATGTCACACAAAAATACTTTTTTTAGAGAGTACATCCACAAACTAGTTGAACCAATTGTGTTGCCAGGCTGGGAAACTGCAGAAAAATAAGGCACAGAAAATGTCTGGTTTGTATTCTTATAAAAACGTTCTAAATAAAATTAATTTTCTTAATGGCTGTCCCTCGCGTACACACACACACATAGTTATATATATATTAATGTTCTTTACAAACTTTCATATGGCATCTTAAATGGGTTAACATTGAACACCTGTTTGCTTCTATCTTGCAGCCCGTGAAGGTAATGCTGCTATCAACTTGACTGAAGTCATCAGTGGTTACGCCTGCTGAAAAGTCACACACAGTCACTTTAAAAATGTCAATCATTACCAATCAATGAATAAAAATATCAAAGAAACGTAACAATGTGTTGGATCGTATATGTATCGTTATGACATCTTCAACTTAGCATTGATTTTATTGTGAAATTAAAAAGAATAGGCACTCATAGCAGACGTTGCCGCTGGGGATGAAGTGTTAGAGACTTCATTGGACTATGCTACAGCTTGTGTGAGGTGGGGTGACCAGTTCTGTCCTCGCTGTCTTTTCCTTCCCTAAACGTAGGTCGGGTACCAATTTCAAAAGGAGCTCTTTATCTATGAGTGAACTGCAGTGTGTTGGTAGCGGGATTTAAACTACGTACCTTTACTGTGAAAAGCTAGTGTTCTAGTCCCACATTAGTGAGAAGCTGATGGTAAAATAAAGACATTAAAATACGGATTAGGGAAACATTTTAAAATGATACAACAAATTGTATGCTCGATGATGACACTGTGATCGATCGATTGATGATACATTAAACTACATGAACTGTACATCAAAGGTGGGTTGGATAGGGAGGGGCGCCTGAGAGGAGAGGACAGGTGTGTGTACAACCAGCGTCCTACTTAAGATATCAGGACTAGAAACTTGATCACGTAAAACATGTCTCTGTACGACCACAGCTGCAGAAATTCCCGGATACATGTATCATGTAAAGGAGTCAGATCTTGTGGTGATCCTATTCTCCAATTGACACTTCTTCTTCTTCTTCTTCTTCTTCTTCTTCTTCTTCTTCTTCTTCTTCTTCTTCTTCACCTTCTTTGACCATCTTAAGATCAAGGTCCCGGTTTCTCTTACAAAGAGCACTGTGTTTGTAAGGTTGTTTATCTCCATGCAGCTTTTGTCTCATGTCTGTCTCGCGAGACCAGTATTGTTCTCTCTTCCTGCGTGAGCATGCAGCTTTGCAGGATGTGTTCCACGGTCATGGTATGCTCCCCACATGGACACCTATCATCTGTACCAATCCTCATTTTATTGTAAAGATGACCCTTGAGTCTGTTATGGCCAGTTCTCAGTCTGATGACTTGCTCCTCTCTAGTTAAATCATACTAGTTGACTTCTTTTCGAAAGTGAGGATGTTGATCAGTCCATTTTCCCCTGAAGTTGGCTTTAATTATGGTTTTGGTCCCTGCAAGCAAATCCTGAAAAATAACAATAGACAGGAATGGCTAGATCAGTGGCCCACATCCCAAACAGACCGACTATATTTCAGACACCAAGTAAAACCAAATCCACAGGACCCAGCTAAGAAACTGAAACGAAGAGACCAGAGTTTGATCTTCACTACAACAATTAGAAGGACGTGTGCTTTTATCCGGAAGGCGTTGGGCTGTCAAGAGCTGCCATCTCACAGCTAAAGAGATTATATCATCATCATCAACATGGTCTTGGTCGTATTATACGTTATGTTCAGATCTATTTGCGCTAAAGGTCATGGTCGCATTATACGTCATGTTCAGGTCTATTTGCGCTAAAGGTCATGGTCGCATTATACGTCATGTTCAGGTCTATTTGCGCTAAAGGTCATGGTCGCATTATACGTCATGTTCAGGTCTATTTGCGCTAAAGGTCATGGTCGCATTATACGTCATGTTCAGGTCTATTTGCGCTAAAGGTCATGGTCGCATTATACGTCATGTTCAGGTCTATGTGCGCTAAAGGTCATGGTCGCATTATACGTCATGTTCAGGTCTATTTGCGCTAAAGGTCATGGTCGCATTATACGTCATGTTCAGGTCTATTTGCGCTAAAGGTCATGGTCGCATTATACGTCATGTTCAGGTCTATTTGCGCTAAAGGTCATGGTCGCATTATACGTCATGTTCAGGTCTATTTGCGTTAAAGGTCATGGTCGCATTATACGTCATGTTCAGGTCTATTTGCGCTAAAGGTCATGGTCGCATTATACGTCATGTTCAGGTCTATTTGCGCTAAAGGTCATGGTCGCATTATACGTCATGTTCAGGTCTATTTGCGCTAAAGGTCATGGTCGCATTATACGTCATGTTCAGGTCTATTTGCGCTAAAGGTCATGGTCGCATTATACGTCATGTTCAGGTCTATTTGCGCTAAAGGTCATGGTCGCATTATACGTCATGTTCAGGTCTATTTGCGCTAAAGGTCATGGTCGCATTATACGTCATGTTCAGGTCTATTTGCGCTAAAGACCCGCAACGTGTGGTTAGTTTGTCTGCAGCCTCATTGTCGTCGATATTGCCGTGGGAGGAGATCCACTGATCCAACCTTGGGTGATCTGCTGAGAGCGGTATCAACAAGAACATACATTGTTCAAGAACTCCATCTTTGTATTGTTTTAGCGCTGCTAATACTTTCAATGCATCAGCCAGGAATAATGTTTTCTTGGTGGATATCTTTATCGTGGATTATGGCTTGGCTTGGCTTCGTTCGTTCTCAAACTCCCGCTATCAAACCCTGAAAGGGTTTAAATAGCAAAATGTAGTCCAGAGAACGGAATGCGTTGTGTCGTAGTTTACAGCTTGCTTGACTACGATATTTGCACCTTTCGGTCCAACACATTCGACTTCAGCAAGCATTTTTTGAGTACTGGGTTAGCATTGCCTCTTTGATCCCTTCTCCTTAGCCAGTCTGCCCTGCTGCAGCCTGCTATCCGGGATCACCGCGAGAAGGTGTAAAAGGGTCTTGGCAGCTCTGGTTCGCTGGCCCTGACGCTAGCAGTCAACTATGGGTCGCTGACCACTACAGCTTATGCGCTGCTCAGCATCTTGATCCCATCTTGGATTATAAGCTTAGCTGGGGCCTTCACTGCGTCTACTTTTGCGCGTAAACGATTGTAGTATTTTTCCGTTGCTAGTACTGGAGTTTTTTCTTCTCCGTTTCAGTGTCTGTAACAACCCACCCCACCCCCTCCACTTCTCTTGGATTTGGATTTGTTAGATGAGCCATCTGTGTATACATGTATCCGTGTTTCACGCAGGTATACTTAGATATTCTAGATACATTTACTTTCTAGATCAGTTTTGAGTTCCCTTCGCTTTTATTCTCCTTATGCTTTCTATAGGAAGAGAGGAAGACCAAGAAACACATGAAAAGAGACAGTGAAAATGAGCTTTGGTTCCTGAACATCAACTAGAGAGAGGCAGAAAGGGCAGTTTAAGACCAAACTTACTGGAGGAGGGTTGTCAATGACCTTTGCATATATTGATTGATTGAAAAAGTATGACAACTACGGTACAATATATCAATGAAATTAGGGAGCCGAGGTAGTGCAGTGGTAGGTTCTCAATTGGTGCGAGATTGTTCCCAATCACAAACGACTCCTGATGCGATCCATCTTCAAATACTGGGTGCCAGAATAACCTGCGAAAGTCAAGGGGTCCAGCGTTGATCACATCACCCCTAGTTAGTGAAGAAAAATATGGACCTAACACCACTATGTCGTGATAACGGGATGTCTCTCATATCATTGATACTACAACTTATGCATTCTCATCTGAATCTCTTCCTGGTCAACTATGGTTCTGTCAATGACTAGCAATGAGATCAGTTATGTCTGGAATGGCAGCGCTCGGAAATGGTGCCAAGGGAAACAGAATGAAGCAATGCTAGAAGACTATTGCTGGACCCATATGAGAGATGTTCCAGAAACTAATTAAGAGGCGTGTTCAAATAAAAACCGGACAGAACTGCAATAAGTGAACATACGTACGATGCGCATGATAACGTCACTTCTGATGTAAACAGCATATACCAACCGTTAAGTTTGCATAATTTCATTATTTCCGACTCATAGTTTCATCAGCAGACCGTTGAAAACATGGCGGCTGTGATACGGAATCCGTCCAGAGTTGATAAGCGAACGGTGATACGGTTTCTAACAGCTGAAGGATGTCGACCAGTTGACATTCATCGCAAAATGCATGCAGTGTATGGTGACAAAAGTGTGCCAAAGATAACAGTGAAGAACTGGTTAACGATGTTTAAAGAAGAACGTGAGTTAACGAAAGATCTTCCCAGACCTGGTCATGCGCATATTGTTGCGTCAGAAGTGACCATCGTCAAAATTGAATAAGCAATTCGGGTGGGCCGTCGCCGGAGTTTAAGTTTGCCACTCATTTGTCACCATATAGTACCTGCTTTTGGCGATAAATGTCAACTGGTCGACATCCTTCAGCTGTTAGAAACCGAATCGCCGCTCACTGATCAACTCTGGACGGATTCAATATCACACCTGCCATGTTTTCAACGGTCTGCTGAGGAAACTATGAGTCAGAGGTTAATGAAAGTTTGCAAACTTGATGGTTGGTATGTGCTGTTTACACCAGACGTGACGTCATCATGCGTATCGTGCGTATGTTTACTTGGTACAGTTAGGTCCGGTTTCATTTGAACACGTCTCGTATATATCCAGTGATTCGTATGTCTTCTTACAGTACTTCTAGTAAATCTTCTATATGTTTTGGTTTATCGTCTAAATTCACTCAGTTTATGTAGAGGCTGCAAATGTTAGAGTTTGTTGTAATCGTATATGGTTAATGTTGCATGTTTATATAATAATTGTTTTTATAGTAAATGTATTTATAATAACAGTTATTTTAAATAATGAACGTTTTTATGCTGGGTGGTTTTATGGGAACTGTTTTTATAGTGACTGTTTTTAAAATAACTGTTTTTAAAGTTACTGTTTTTAAAGTGAATGTTTTTAAACTGAATGGTTATATAGTGAATGTTTTTATAGTAGCCATTTTTATTGTGACTGTTTTTTTTTAAAAATAGTGCATGGTTGTACAATGAATGTTTTTCTATTTACCGTTTTTAAAGGGACTGTTTTTATAGTGAATGTTTTTATATTTCCTTTTTTATAGTGACTGTTTTTTTTATATTGGATCGTTTTCTTTTTATTATTTCTATAGTGAATGGGTTTTTAGAATTTGTTTTTATAGTGACTTTCTTTATATCAACTGTTTAAACGCTTAGCAGCGCATGAGCTGCAGTGGTCAACTGACTGCTAGCGTCAGGGCCAGCGAACCAGAGCTGCCAAGACCCTTCTACACTTCCACGCGGTGATCCTGGATAACAGGCTGCAGCAGGGCAGACTGGCTAAGGAGAAGAGATCGAAGAGGGAATGCTAACCCGGTACACAACAAATGCTTGCTTAAGTCGGATGTGTTGGACCGAAAGGTGCAAATATCGCAGTCAAGCTGTAAACTACTACACAACGCATTCCGTTCTCTGAACTACATTCTGCTACTTAAGCCCTTTCAGGGTTTGGTAGCGGGAGATTGAGAGCGAACGAAGAAGAAAAAGACATCAACTGTTTTTTATGTTTAATGTTTTTCTATTTATGGATTTCATAGCGACGGGTTTTTATCCTAAATTAAATTTTTTTGACTGTTTTTATAATGATTGGTTTTATATTAATTGTTTTTATAGTTAATGGTTTTATATTGACTATTTTTATAATGACTGCTTTTATAGTGAATTGTTTGGCTTGGCTTGGCTTGGCTTCGTTCAATCTCCCGCTACCAAACCCTTAAGTAGCAGAATGTAGTCCAGAGAACGGAATGCGTTATGTCGTAGTTTACATTTTGACTGCGATATTTGCACCTTTCGGTTCAACACATCCGACTTCAGCAAGCATTTTTTGAGTACCGGGTTAGCATTCCCTCTTCGATCCCTTCTCCTTAGTCAGTCTACCCTGCTGCAGCCTGTTATCCAGGATCACCGTGTGGAGGTGTAGAATGGTCTTGGCAGCTCTGGTTCGCTGGCCCTGACGTTAGCAGTCAGCTATGGGTCGCTGACCACTGCAGCTTATGCGCTGCTCAGCGTCTTGGTCCCTTGTGTATATATTACCCAGGTATTAATTTTGGATGCTATTTTATTCAAAGTTTACAGAAGAAAGTATAAAAACTGTACATTTTGATAATAATACGAGAAGTATATAAATATATTTATGAATGAGAGTAAATGGGCACTGTAAATATGAGGTGTGTTCAAATGAAACCCGCCACAGTGGATTTATTACAAACATAATTAGACAAGCAATTGTTATAAAGCAAGCATGCACCGGGGTTCGTTAGAAAAAGTCACATTCAGACAGGCATCCGACTGCTTGGGTGGACGTCGGATGAAGTCGAAGAAGTTTGCCAATAAAAGCCATTCGTAGTAAAGAAATGCGGTCAGTATAACCTAACCAACAGAAAGTTCATGGAAAAAAACGGCAAACATGGCGTTCTACTGGCTGCGGGTCTACGTTGCTTTGGCGTTTTAGTTCATTATGAATGATTCCAGACCATGGATTTGCCTAGAATTCACACTAGTCGACTACTTACACGTGTGTTCATGGGAACGTATTATTGTTTTCTATTTAGACTGGTAAATTTGTTCGTTTTTTGTGTTTTCTTCCTTCCGATTATCCTGGCCTGGACATCAGCAAGATGAATTAGTACAACGCTTAAACTTCTTTCGCATTTGCATAGTCTAGTTCACACGACTGAACTTCACGAGATTGGCGCCCTTCGCCCTAGCTGCAGATAGCGTCGGATTTGGTGTGACTGAAATTAAGACACGACTATATGAACTAGAACACGCCCCGGGAAAGATGCACCTACAACCTCTTGTAGATATGGGAAAGGCACGAAAAAAAACAACAATAGATGTCATCCCCCTCCGCTGCCTTGTGGGAGACCTGTTTACGAGAAAGACTTCGGGAGTAAATCCTGAGGAAAAATCTGCATTCTGTGCTATCTCCAGTAGTATCGGTAAATATCTTGGCACTGGCCAAACGTAGCTCAGGATCAGAAAGTGAGGTTGACAAAAGGCGCAGTTTCTTTCTCACTGTACTCCAAATCACAGCGCAATTCACACATGCCGGGGGACACAGCAAGAATAAAAACTGTCCACGGCCGTACGGCTGAACAAAGAAAGTGAACTTCATCACTAGTGATGGATGAATATCATGGACACAGCAAGAATAAAAAATGTCCACATTGCGGAACAAAGAAAGTGGTCTTCATCACTTGTGATGGACGAACATCATGGACACAGCAAGAATAAAAAATGTCCACACGGCTGAACAAAGAGAGTGGTCTTCATCACTTGTGATGGACGAACATCATGGATACAGCAAGAATAAAAACTGTCCACACGGCTGAACAAAGAGAATGGTCTTCATCACTTATGATGGACGAACATCACAAGCAGAAGCCTGTAACTTGAATTTTTTTAGATTTTGGTGATTTGGAATGCTTTCATTGCATGCTTGCTATTTTGCTGTACGGCTCAAAGTGCTGGCACCACGACTCATCCTCTGCACTATGCCAGGCAGAAATTCAACACCCTTCGCGTCGTAACGCAACAAGTAGTTCAAACTCCACCCCATACGTTCTTCCTTCTGGTGGTCGGTCAGCATCCGTGAGACCCATTTTGAACACACCTTCTGATACTTCGGTTCATTCTTAACCCCCATTTGGCATCAAGATGCTGAGCAGCGCATGAGCTGCAATGGTCAGCGATCCATAACTAACTGCTAGCTAGCGTCAGGGCCAGCGAACCAGAGCTGCCAAGACCCTTCTACACCTCCACGCAGTGATCCTGGATAACAGGCTGCAGCAGTTCAGACTGGCTAAGGAGAATTGATCGAAGAGGGAATGCTAACCCGGTACTCAAAAAATGATTGCTGAAGTCGGATGTGTTGGACCGAAAGGTGCAAATATCGCTGTCAATATCAAACTGTAAACTAGGAAACAACGCATTCCGTTTTCTAGACTACGTTCTACTACGTAGGCCCGTGTCTGGGTTTGGTAGCGGGAGATTGAGAACGAACGAAGCCAAGCCAAGCCAACCCCCATTTTAACTGTCCCAAGCGACACAGCGAATTCCTCTGCTAGCGAACGTACGCTCCGACGACAATTCACCTGAATTGCTCCATCAATATCGGCAATGGCTTCTTCTGTCGCAAAAATATGCACCTGACCTGGTTGCGAAAGATCTTTCGTTAATTCACGTCCTTCCAGAAACATCCAGTCCTTCACTGTTGTCTTTGACACACTTTTGTCACCCATACACTGCCTGCATTCTGCAATGAATGTCAACCGGTCAACATCCTTAAGCTGTTATGAACTGAACCACCGCTCGCTGATGAACCCTGAACCCAACGGTCTGCAACAGAACCTACGAATGAGTGGATAATGAACACGTCCACACAAGTACGTTGGTATGTGCATATCACATCAGGTGTGACGCCATCTTGGTCCTCGCGTGTATCTCAACGTGACGCTGCAAGAATGGGTTTCATCTGAACACACCTCGAACAATTAATTTCTTCATTCATTTTTTAAAAAGTACACGTAGATGTATACATTTATTGTTCAACATTTGCCTGATTTTTGTTACAAAACGTACAACATATGTACAAATGCTATTTTATGTACATAGATATATTTATAATATACATTTTTCTCATGTAAAGAGTTTGTATACAACAGTTGATAAATGGAAGAGTGTTATAGAATCGGCACTGATGTGAATATTCTGGAAGGTCATTCAACAAGAGGCGTCTAACAACATTGGTTATTATTTTTTCTTGTTTTTCTTCATTCTTTAGTTCCCTGCAAAGCATAAGGCAATGACTGTTTACGGCACCTCATAGGAAGCCTATGCATAGCATTTTTTAAATGCTTTTACAGTTGTAGTTTCTGTTTCTTTTCATTGAGTTTGCTAGGTTCATGCACAACCGTTTTTAGATGCAATTTATGACATGAAGTCAGAGTGGTCCTATTCTTTTTACTCGAGAAAATTACGTAGGGTAATAGTGTCCTATCATAATTCGAGGCTTTTATATGCTAAGAAATCCCTTCATGGCCAACTCAAGTCCAGATGACACAGGAGGCACAAAGACCCTTCAACAGCCTGTCTCAAATCCAGATGAGATGGAAGGGACATCGAACTATTACACAGCAAGTCCCAAATCTGGATGAGACAGAAGGAACAAGGGACTCTGACACAACAAGTCCCAAGTCTGGATGAGACAGAAGGAACAAAGGACTCTGACACAACAAGTCCCAAATCTGGATGAGACAGAAGGAACAAGGGACTCTAACACAACAAGTCCCAAATCTGGATGAGACAGAACTCTGACAGGAGCTTATTCTATAGATGACATCTCAGTCTGGTGTACCCTGTGTGGAGCCGTAGAATGATCACCTGGTCTCACCTGGAGAGTTGATGGTAGAGATCGTTTTCTATGGGGCCAGGGTGGTAATATTCTCCATCTTGCTCAGTACATGGCTGCCTTTGTCTCATCTTTAGTGATTTCTGTATCAGTCTGCGCCAGCATTCCACCCTGTCTGTCAAGTCTGCCCGCCTCCTCGTTGCCTGGGATGTTGTAGTGGGCTGGTATCCACTGGGCTATGCTTTTTTAAGCACACTGGTACATGCGTTCGATTGAGTCTGCCAGAGCGCCGAGTTCATTTTTGTGCTGGTTCTTGAGCGTCATTGGCACTGAGAGGGCTACTGTGAGAATGATCACTTGCTTTTCTGCTTGTTCCTTGTGGTCTATAAGGGGTTCAGCTGCTTGTCTCAGGGCACTGACTTCGGCGCTAAAGTTTCTGCAACGTGTCCTATTGGCAAAAGTGCTGAGTTTTTTATTTTTTATTTTTTTTATTGTACGTGTTTGCGTCACTAGTTTCTACTGGCGGAGGCGCGCCTATTCCACCCAAGACCGTCGTCAATTTGGGCAATATTTAGACGCATAAACCAGTGCTTGGATGCGTGTGTGTATCTGTTTGTACCTAGCCTGGTGTTTCCGTGATGTTCTTCCCGTTGTTCCTCACCATTTGATGACCCTCTCGTTGTGCTTAGTAGGTAATTGGTTGCTATTTTCGTGTTCCTCGGTTTACCTTGTCGGGTTTCCGAGGCAAAATATGCACAATTGTTTTCCTGGGACCATGTTGAGAATGATTATGTTTAATTTCCTTCATAATAGATCCTGACCCCTCTTATTTATTTCGCTTTTTAGTTTTATAGTGATGCCCGAGGGGTGCGTTAGCTCAGTTGATACCGAGTAATTCGCTACTGCATATGGTAACAGTGGGCCACGGTTCGAATCGCGTCCGGGGACTAAAATAATCCGGGTCATTATTTTCATCGGGGACCGCTTCTCCAGTCAACCCAGCTATAAATGGGTACCTAACGCATAAGTTAGGGAAAGTAAAAACAGCAATGAAGGGCACTGGCCACTCCACCTCTTACAGGCTGCGACTTAGTACAATGGAGTCTTCAACAAATCAATTTCCAACCAGTGGTTAGTTCTGCTGAATTACCACTTGACTTGACTTTAATGATGCATCCTCCCCCGTTTGCAATGTCCTCTTTGGCTAAGTATAGGCGTGTGTCCAGGCTATTGGTGAAAACTTTTGCTGATTATTTGAGAGCTAATGACAATGATGAAGAAGCAGAAGATTATAAAAAGGCTATCTGGCATTGAAATACCTTATATGGCGTCACTCAAGTGATGCCCTGTTGAAAATATTGGCACCACTAAAACCTTCACAGCATGTTGTAGAGGGTGACTAAAGAGGGGTGTGCATGAGGCTAGCAATTCCATCATGTAACAACGTTGGTACTGAAACAGAGACTGGATTCATGTGACGCGACCAGCTGTAGTGGTGGCCCTATGCTTCGCTTGGAGCGTAAAGACGAACCTTCATCTTTTATGGTGGGTGGGCTCGCCCCTGTCAAATGGAAGGCCTCAAATAAGATCAGTTTTTCCATGGGCGTGACAGTGGAAGAGTGGGTAGAGCACTTGCCTTGCACTTGAAAACTGATAGGGTTCAAAATTAAAGGCATGTCGCAGTTCAGTATACCCAGCTGTGTACATGAAACAGGACACTTTTGGAGTCAGGGAAGGCGAGGTAGTGAGACAGGGAACTAATCACTTCATCAGTCATAAACGCTGAGAGCTCACACAATTGTCTCTGAGGCCTCTGGAGACCTCACACAGATGCCTCGGAGATATATGAGACCTCACAGAGTTGTCTCTGAGAACTCATATAGTTAGGTCTCTGAGACTTCTAAGACCTCACAGAGTTGTCTCTGAGACCTTATACAGTTAAGTCTCTAAGACCTCACAGTTAAGTCTCTAAGACCTCACACAGTTAAGTCTCAGAGACCTCACACAGTTAAATTTCTGAGACCTCACATTGTTAAGATCCTGAGAACTTGGAGACCTCAGATAGTTAAGTCTTTGAGACCTCACACTGTTAAGTCTCTGAGACCTTACACAGTTAAGTCTCTGAGACCTCACACAGTTAAGTCTCTGAGACCTCACACAGTTGTCTCTGAGACCTCATACAGTTAAGTCTTTGAGACCTCTAAGACGTCACACAGTTAAGTTTCTAAGACTTCTAAGACCTCACGCAGTTAAGTCTCTGATTTCTCAAACAATTAAGTCTTTGAGACCTCATACAGTTAAGTCTCCAAGACCTCACACTTGTGTCTATAAAACATCATAATGTCAAATCTTTGAGACCTCCTACAATTAAGTCTCACACACATCATCCCCAACAACAGCATCTCATATGATTATACATTTGAATTGAATATCATTAAGGTATTGCTTATCTGCATTAATAATAAACACATTGTTCACTGCTATTATAAAGCCACAGGTAACAATATTCAATACAATCAAAAACATAATTACTTTCTCGTGAGAAATATGTTTAACTTGAATCAATTATTTATTCTAAGCTAAAATATCAGACTTCAAGGCAACTTTGAAAAAGTACAAAAAAATTATTATTATGAAGGACCAGCGAGAAGATGTAACAGATGCAAATAAAATGGTTGTGTATAACTAACGAGCTACTGGAACCATTAGTATTCCATTTCTCGTTACTACTTGCTCAAAGAGAGAAAGAGATATTCTGAGCACCGATGGATCTACCTGAAGAGCAGTGATATTGATTCTGAATGATACAAGTATAATATGTATTATACCCACTTTAGACAAGAATATCAGATGTCATCTGAACTATAGTGCGTTTCACAATGTTTGCAGCGGTTAAAATTGAATATCTCGGCTTCCGAATGAACAAAAGTATTCAAGTTTTACATTTAACCTGAAGATCACCATGTCCCAAGTGTGAATATGTTTTTATTACACACAAACATGTGGTACATAATTCTCTTTATTTATAGTATACAAAAACCAGTCCTCCTAATGAAACCAGTCTTTTGAAATGATTATCCCTTCACAACAGTGAGTTTTTTTTTAACTAACATTTTTCACGTGTTTCACAAAATTTTTCCAGCTTTAACACAAATCGCACTGGTTTTGAACAGTTCTAATGAGCCTTCCATTGTGTTCAATTTGTCTATACAAATTGCGATGTTTCATAGGCGTAGTATAACTAATTGTTAATGTTCGCGATTGCAATTAGTTTGAAAGTCAAGTTCCTTACACTTCATAGAATTGCATTGAAGATGTGTCAATATTTTTGTAGAAAAGCCCAACATTGTAAACTGTATTTACAAACCTGGACCAATCCATCCAAAGTATGTACTTTCAATGTTCTATTTATCATGTGCTTGAACATCTTCACACATTCTTTCTACGAAATGCGCAGTTACTTCTTATAGTTCCTTAAATACATGAACTACATTAAAAAGGACATTATGTAGAAAATCTCATTCGAATTCGAGAGATGCCTTTGCCTAACGACAGGCAGTTTTTTAAATATACGGTGAATTATTTTCTGCGGGTACAAAATAAATCCTTTGCTAACAAAGATCAAAGGAACTAGCCAGTTTAAGAAAATGGCACTACCTGGCAAAATATAAATTATAAAGCCATTGGGACATTGGAAAATAAGACCACGCGCAGAAAATCACGTTTATCGGTGCAAGGGTTATTGAAATATTAGAAGGCAATTGATGGCAACCATTGTGAAACGACTAAAGTACCCACTTTAAACATGAATGTCAGATGTCATCTTTACTACTTTTACAAAAACATACATAAGTATGCTTGAGTTTCTACAAAAGAACTGAAACAAAATGGAACCCACATTGCAGCCATATTACCCTGGTCATAGACAAAGAAAAACTCAAAACATCTAATAAATCACACACAGAAAACAAAAGCAATGAATTCGATAACCAATACAGTATGTAAAGCTATAACCATTAGTCAGAGAGTGACAGAGAATGTGTGAATCCCAGTATATATGTTTTTATTGATTGACTTCCGCTTTATTTTAATCTTTACTAAGCCTTCCATAAGTGACCAAGAGAATAGTCATACATATACACAAGTTTGCTTAGGCATCTTGGGCATGTTGCATCAGTCGGCCACATCCATGTCCTACTGCTGCGGCATTGCTCCATGCCTCATCCAGAGTGGATGGGGAGGCTGAACAACCTGAAACCTGAATTGACAAGACGTTGCAGCGCAGGCTGGGCAGCCTTCTCGTCCATTTACACGGTCCTGGATGGCTGCCAAGACCAGACCCTACAAGCCTCTCTCTTCAATTCCACTGTACTCCCTGATATGTGCTACGTTGCTGAGACATAAACACTCACAAAATCACTAGACAAATTGAGACTGACCCAGACCTCTCCTGATAGACGCTTGGTCGGAATTACTCTCCGGAACCAACGCATACAAAAGCTCCACAATTCTGACATAAAACGATTGTCCCCGGTGAATGATGCGGTAATATATGCAGACAATGCCAAACAGATGGGCAGGTCACATGTTGCAATGAAACGATGGTCGATAGAGCACAGCGACAGGAATCTGGTACCCCAAGGTAAAAATAGACCGCTGGGAAGACCTCCAATGCATTGGTCAGACTTCCTTGTTGTACACAACAACATCCGAAATGCCTCTGGAGGAGGGCTTATCATGCACTGGACTTCCATGACCCAAGACAGGGTCCGCTGGAGATATAGTTGGGATCCGCAGCTGCGCTGAGGGACGGGTCATCAAGATCAAGATATAAGAAAACCAATCCAGAAGAAAATTGGGGAGAGAATGTGCAGATGGATCGGACATACTCTCAGAAAGATGCTAGACAGCATACCCTGGATTGGAACCCACAGAGAAAGAGATGAGTAGAAAGAGCAAGGAAAACCTGGCGCTGAACGATCAAGTAGGAAGTCAGTTCAATCTAGGTCACGTGGATGAGTTCAAGAAGATGACACGGAACACTGACAGATGGGAAGCATCTGGTGCGTCCTTGTGCTCCAAGGGGAATCATGATGATATACGAATGGCCCAGCTAACAAAGCCACATCCAATGGAGGATGAGGAATCCATGTCAGATTATTGGACGTTGACCGAAACACTCTAGCGCTAACAACGGGAACATACTCCAATAACTTCCGAACGGAAGTAGAGTCGCTGAAGGCTGCTGATGAGCTTGTAATCCAAGACAAAGATATCTACCAAGAAAGATAATATTCCTGACTGATAAGCTTCGTCAGAATTTCCAGCGCTTTAACAAGATAAAGATGGAGATTTCGATCAATGTATTTACTCCCTGACACAGCTCTCAGCAGAACATTCAAGTTTTGGCATTCAGTGGATCTTGTCCCATTGCAATACCAAAGACAATGAAGCAGCAGACAAACTAGCAAAGTGTGGAGAAGCTTCCCCACAAACAGACCTGAGCATCAAGTGTAATGAGTTGCAGGATGTAGTCAGGAGAGCGGAATGCATTGTGTTGCTAGTTTACAGCTTGACTGCGATATGTGTACCTTTTGGTTTGACATGTCCGTCTTCGGCAGCGACAATGACCTTAATTAAAGGAAAATGGATTATCAACATCCACACTTCTGATTTAACTACAAAAGAGCAAGTTGCCATCTTTAGACTGAGGACTGGGCAAAATAGACTCAAGGATCATTTTTACAACAACATGAGATTGAGACAAATGATAGGTGTCCATGTGGGGAGCATACCATGAATGTGGAAAACATCCTACAAAGCTGCATGATCACACAGGAAGAGAGAAAACAATGCTGGCCTCACGAGACAAAATCTGTGCAGAAATAAAACAGCTTTACAAAAAAATTGTGTCCTTTGTAAGAGAAACTGTGACCTTGATCTGAGGATGAAGAATGAGGAAGAAAATGATTTAGATATGTGACAAAGAGTGTCTTCAAACCTATCAACTTCATGTCTATTAATCTAGACAGCAATGCTTTAGAGCAAGAGGAGGACCAAGTAAAGATGGTTTGATAGAGTTCAGTTTTCGTTTATGTTTCTAAGAATCAATGTCACTGCACTTCGGGCATCCACATAGGTGCTCAGTCTCTCTCATCAAATGGCGTAAGGTATGGATGCTGATGGTCCCTGTAGCTCGATGGTTGTACTCCCTTGCTCCATCCTCTCATGCGCCCTACTCCTCTCGAACCTCGTTTAATGTTGAAACTTTGCAGCCTGAGGATTGCTGCTTCATCTATTGCGGTGTCCTCATCTGATAGGTGGTCATTGATTGATTTCAAAATGTCACTTCTATCCATCACTAATGGGCCCATGATGGGAGCTTGTGAAGCCAAGATGTCAGCTCTTTCATTGCCCTGAACCCAACATGACAAGGACACTAGATCCAGGTCAGCGCCTAGAGGTTTGAGGCCTCAACAGCTGCTATCAACTCGTACCTAAGCCATCCCTTTTGTACCTTCTGAAGTACGGCTTGGGCGTCTGTCACAATGACTGCCCTTGTCATAGAAGTCTCAGATATCCATTTCAGCGCTGAGGTCACTCCTTCCGTCTCCATTCTCATACTGAAGGTTGTTGACATGTATGCCCTACTGCGCTCAGCAATTACCTGTCATCTCACCCTAGCCGAGAAACCCCAGCCTAATGCACCATTGCGCAGCACTGATCGTCAGTGTATATGACGGCATCACTCTCCTGCGTGTTCTCAGTTATCAGCTGATTCACCTTGTGCTTTGCTTTCCCTTTGCTCCATTCTCTGCATTCCTTGTCTAAGGTTATGATGACTCTCTGTTACTCTATCATTCTATCACCAGTGTGGACCCATTCTTCCCCTTTGGCTATCGTCTCAGCTGGAGTGACGTGTCCGATTGTTGTCTCTGCCTGCGCCATCCATGACGTTCCTCTCTTGATTCTTGATCCCTTGATGTCTGAGATACTACTCTGCAGAGGGCACTACCTGGCTGTGATAGACTTAAAGAATCTCTACAGTGGCATGGATTAAAAAACAACAATGTCTAAATGGATAGGACATGAAAGATGAATGCACATGCACACTCTGTCTAATCACTTAACACAAGATGAAACGCTAACATATCTCAAGATATTGACAACAGAGGTAAAGAGAAGATGTGTCTTCTTGGTTGCTTGCTCTTAAAAACCTCATCTATTTCTCGCATAAACTTGCTGGGTCTATCTCTGGTTTCTTTCGACACCTCAAATAAGCTTATATATTTCCCTCATAAACTTGACAGTCTGTCTCAGCTTCTCTCATTGCCATACAGTTAATCCCTCAAATAACTACATCTATTTCCCTCAAAAACTTGATAGCCAGTCTCAGCTTCTCTTATTGCCCTACAGTTTATCCCTCAAATAATCACATCTATTTTTCTCATAAACTTGATAGCCAGACTCTGCTTCTCTCATTGCCATACAGTTTATCTCTCAAATAACCAGGATTATTTTTCTTATAAACTTGACAGTCTGCCTATGGTTTCTCTCATCGCCTCAAATAACCACATATATTTCCCTCATAAACTTGTATCAGCTTCTCTCATTGACATACAGTTTAGCCCTCAAATAACCACATCTATTTTTCTCATAAACTTGACAATCTGTCTCAGAAGCTCTCATCACAATACAGTTTATACAGGGCCTACTTGGAATCCTGGTATTCAAACAGGCATGTTAATGTCTGTTTCCGAGGTAGCCGCAGGCTATCTGCTTTTCGTAGTAGGTATTTTAAACTTTCTGCGGCTTACTAAGCCTGAAGGAAGGTATAAATAATTTGGGTAGATTTTCTGAACTTGAATTTTGAATTTTATCCAGGCAGCGGCGGTTAAGCTTACTCTTTTGGATTTCTAACCGCCAAGGAATTTTTAACGTGCTTGACGCTGAACACGTGAGTCCGATATCACTACCCAGAGATCAGGGGAATTTTTACCATAAGATCCACGTAAAAACATCTTGGTCTCCACCATGATTCAACCCCACGACCTTCAGCACCCAATGCAGACGCCTTACCTTGAGACCACTGAGCCCCCTCAAAGCCTACAGTGTCTAGAAAAGAGAAGAATTGGAGATTATTTAAAACAGATTTATAATATAATCAACGGAAAAGATAAATTAGACTACCACAACCTTTTCAAAGTACAGCCGGCTACAAGGAGGGCACAGCTAAAAATTAATTAAAGAAAGATCCAGATTAGATATTAAGAAATATTTTTTCACATCTCAAAAGCCTCCAATTATTTCTCCTCTCTTTTATTTATTGACCATGTTTCAGGACCGTACAATGCCATAGACCAGATATATGCGGTCAGGGTTCTTTTCTAGTCTCATACTAATGCTACCTGATATGTCTTCTTTGCAAACACAATTCTGGCTCTTATTTTTCTTTGGCATCATGCATCTTTTGTTCTGATTTGACCCAGGTAAGACAATATCTATACAACATATATGCAGAATGTATAGTGGGAAATGTTCGAGAAGACGAAAACATTGAAAGTTTCGACCCATTTACGATTGGCAGGTACGAGATTCCAGAGTTACGATACGCAGATGACACAGTGATACTATCAAGAAGGACTAGAGCAGCTAATTTCAGCTGTAAATGGACACGGTAAAGATTTAAATCTATTTATAAACATAAATAAAACAAAGATAATGACCACCGACAAAACACAATGTCAGCATAAATTTAGTGGGTGGTGAGGAAATAGATCAGGTCACACATTTTGAATATCTGGGCTCCAGAATTGACAAAAATGGCGACTGCTCGAAATAAATCAGAAGAAGACTAGCCATGGCAATGCAGAGACTGAATAGCCTGAAGAAATTATGACAGAGCACCAACAAAATGATAAAAATAAAAGTCTTGAGAGCCTGTGTTTTTCCTGTGGCAGCTTATGGCTGCGAATCCTGGACAATTACCAAAACTTCAAGACAAAGAATCGAATCCTTCGAGTCAAAATGTTACAGAAAGATCCTCAGAATACCCTGGACAGAGAAAAAGACAAATGTAAACATTCCACAAGAGTTGATCATAGAGGAGAACTAGTTTATCAATTCCATTTTGCCTAGAAAATGCAAATACTTTGGTCACATCAAGATGTAAATGTAACTGGTTGTATACAGACTCTGCAGGGTCTTCTAAACCAGTATAAAGACGTTAAGTTAAGTTAAGAGATACAACAGTCTCGAGAGAACAGTGATGGAAGGTATAGTGCCAGGTATAAAAAAGAAAGGGTAGATCAAATAAATTTTTTTCCCTTCAATGGTTTACTTTACTTTCGTTGGTTCTTTGGCTATGATCATTGTCTTGGTCTTTTTTATATTTATTTTGATGTCGTAGGCTTTTGATGTTTCGCTGATTATATTGAGCAGTGTTTTTAGATGATCTTCTGTCTCTGATATGATGACTTGGTCATCAGCTAACTTTATTGTCTCTAGTTGATCATCATTTATCTTTGCTCTCCCGATTTCTTTTCTCGATAGCTTCAGCCAACATCCTCTTTAAGCATACGTTGAGCAGTACAGGTGAAAGTGGACATTCCTGTCTCAATGCTTTCTTTTTTGCGTTCGCCTTATTTCTCTATACCCCAAGGCATTGTGCATTGCACTATATTTTTATTTTGTGCCTGTTGGCCAGTGCATCCGACTGCAGCAAGAATTTTATGTAATGATCTGCTTCGTTCTGCATTTTCAAAGGGTTTGTTCCAGGGTAAAGGCCAATACTGTAATTGGGGTGTTAATCCAGCACCTTCGGATTGTGAGCTATGTCACTTAACCATTGGCCCACACCATTCCCATTTCTTTCCTTAGGGGTACTGGGTCTGTGGTTCCTTCTCTAAGTGATATAATGGCCTTTTGATCTGTGTATAACTGCTGAAGTAGGATATGTTGGGTCGAAAGGTGCAAATATCGCAGTCAAGCTGTACACTATGACAACACATTCCGTTCTCTGGACTACAATCTTCTACCTGCAAAGCCCTTTTCAGGGCTTGGTAGCGGGAGATTGAGAACGAACGAAGAAGGGGGAGAAGGAGATATATGTTAAAGAATAATAACATCTTGTATGGATAAATATAACCCTAGAGTCCGTCTTTCAACTAAGAGGAGGCTGATGAATACATTATTTATTCCTACATTGTGTTACGAATGTCAGTCTTGGTCCTTACTGGCAACACAGAAGTGTAAGATCCAGAGCTGTGAGATTCGCTGCGTAAGAAGTGCAGCCAGAAAGACAATCCGTGACCGAATCCGGAACACCACGCTGAGGCAGACAGTGAGGACAAACCCAGTTAGTGCCTACATTGACTCCCAACAAATCATGTCGTTTGGTCATTTAGTCAGAATGCATTATGACTAGCCTGCTTTAATAGCATATCACATTCAGGTTTCCGGCCCACGAGCAAGAGGCAGACCTCGGCATCAATCGATCGAGGGAGCCCACGGCACACTCAGGAAGTTTCCGTAATGACAGAACAAGCCTCCCACTTGGTGATAATAAGAAATCTACGCTTCTCCGCGATGCCAAATGGCAAGTGCAACAGGACAAAAGAAAAAGAAGAAGAAAGATGGATAAATAAGTGCTTATCCCTTTGTAGCAAATAAACTATTTTGACTGAACTGGATTATAAATATGATAATTTATCAAACTTTAGTTTGCCATTTTTCTTACTCGTCACAAACATAATTAACAATCAAACTGCACAATAGAAAATGGAAGAGACAAACTGGCCCTCCAAGATTTAACCCAATCAGGCTTGTCTGAGTCAAACAGTACATCAGACAAAAGAAAAGAAAGAGACAGACTGGCCCTCCAAGATTTAAACTCAATCTTTAAAGTCTGAATAGCAGACAGAGTGGCTAGAGGGCTTGCTTTCTTACAGCAAAGATACAGGGTTCAAATCACAATCCTGATATGTTACAATCTATGTTTCTGTAAACAGCTACTTGCAAAACACTTTTCATGGCTTGGTAGCGGGAGTTTGAGAACAAACGAAAAGGAAGAAGAAGACTATGTTATACTTAAAACTATACTATATCTGACTATTCTCTGTAATTCTATACTTACTTGAAACTATACTACTCCAGACTATATACTATTAGTCTATACTACTCTTAAAACTATAATATCCCTGACTTTGCTCTTTTAAGACAATGCTATACTCTCTCTGACCATGCTCTGTTAAGACTATGCTATACTTAAAACTACACTCTCTCTGACTATACTCTGTTAAGACTATGCTATACTTAAAACTATACTCTCTCTCTGACTATGCTCTGTTAAAACTATGCTATACTTAAAACAATACTCTCTCTGACTATACTCTGTTAAGACTATGCTATACTTAAAACTACACTCTCTCTGACCATGCTCTGTTAAGACTATGCTATACTTAAAACTATACACAAGAAATGTTTCCTAATATCCAATCTGGACCTGTCTATTAATTACTTTGTAGCTGTGCCCTATTGGTCAGCTGTATCTTGAAAAACGTCTTGTAATCTAATTTATCTTTTCCATTGGGGAACTGAGATGCTAGTCCGGTCAGGAACAACATACTGATCAGGACGTCGCATCGGGGTCATGCGCAATCTCTCTTCCATGTAGTGTTTCGTGGATTCAGACTGTTTTCTATGCAGCCTGGCTGACGAGATGTGGATCCAAGTGATCCCCGTAGTAGAGAGTACCACGTAGATAAAGCCAAACATAGCATAACCACCTTGAGGACCGCGGGCACCTTCATCAGCATGCTCGGGATATTATTTTTTTTGCGTTCGCCTTATTTCTCTATTCCCCAAGGCGGGTGTGCGTTACACTGTGGTTTTTATTTAGCGCGGTCGGCCCAGTGCATCCGACTTCAGCATTCCTTTTATGTAAGGGTCTGCTTCCCCCTGCATTTTCTAAGGGTTTGCTTCCCCGGGGTAACAGCCGGTGCTGTGATGGGGAACGAACCCAGCACCTTCTGGTTGTGAGCCGTGCCACTTAACCACTAGGCCACGCCGTCCCCTTGCTCGGGATATGAGGAAAGCTACTACAACCCACCATTTAACATCCTTTTCAGGGAGCCCAAAAGAGGATACCTACTCATTATGGGCATTAACAAAAAAACATCATTAACCCGTTCCATTGATTAACTTCTGAACCTGTATTCAAACGCCTCGAATTCTTCTCTTTTCTAAACACTGTAGACCAGATTTTCAGAGTCCTTCCTCTGAACTATTTCCTCATCTGTTGGAAACATTCAAAAAACCCATTATTTGACACCTCTCTCAGCTGCTTGTCACATTGGTGATAATGCCCTCAGCATTGTTGATTCATCGCACTTTGAACACCAATTTTAGGCAAGGAAACAAGAAAAATGTCCAGCATTCCAGGTTAATAGAATATGGAGGATGTTCCAGTGCAACAAACAAAAAACCACATTGTACATTGTGAGACACTGCTTCACCTGTAGGGATCGATGTGCTGGCACATTGTCAGGCAGTAGAACCTAGTAGCCTTTGCGGAAACGCTTGTGCCACTCAAAAATTTCCTTATCTCCATATCTTCCTCTTTTTCTCTATGGATTTCATGTCATAGACTGGCCACGTTTAATGGCACTTTTTGTAGCATGTGTCCTATCCAACCCCCATTTGTTATGTTTGATCTGTTGCTACATTGATTATTGTTGAGTCCTTTCTCATAGTTCCTCACCGCATCTTGCCAGCCTATACCAATTATCCTCCGTCGACATTTATTGACGAGAGACTGGAGTTTTCTCTGTTGTGTCTTAGTTGTTCTCTAAGTTTCTTGCTCTGTACAGGATCGCTGACTTGACATTGAAATGAAACAATCCTAATCTGGTATTCATGTACTCGGTGTTCAGCCAATGATGCCTTTAATCCTATCAGACCTAAGGCCCTGAACCCAACTGTCCCCCATTCCTGGGTTCCAGAGCATTAAAGAGAAAAAACCAACATGATATAGAAAAATGTTAGTTACATGCAAACAAGTGGTTAGAATAAGAATTAACTTGGAGACATTGTAGAAAATGGGTTTACCTTTAGTCCAGCGTCAATATTCCACCTTTGTGTGCCAATCCACCCAGCAAAAGGCAAAGAATCTGTCTCGAGTAATAAAACATTTTGAAATCCAGGAGTAAACACAACAAAGAGCCCTCGTTTGTCCAATAATCCTGATAGCTGGGCTTTATACATGAGTATTCCATATAGATCCTCAGTCCAAGAAAATCCTTCATCTCATCACTCGAGCTATCACTGTCTGTTTCACTTGAACAGAGTCTGAATCAACCAAATTATTGATCACCTGTTGGACTGTCATAAGCCTAGACTTACTTTGCTTTCCTGTTGAAGTGCTTGGTTCATCAGCCGTTCGTATCATTGTCAATTTTCCGAATTTGTTCACGTTAAACCCCACAAAATCAATTTAAACATGGGGGCAGCCATTTGCAATGACTAATCACGAGGATTGACCACGATATGTTGGTTATTTTTAGATTCTGACGCATTTTATGACGTACTATCCAAAGTACCGAAAATTAGGTACAGCGGTTTAGCGGCAGTTAAGGAAATTACCGAAAAATGGGTACAGCGGTCTGGTAGGGTTAATGGTTGGAGAATGTTTATCACATGGAAAATGAGAGGCTGCCAAAAGATATCCTCTATGGACATCTAGCTATTAGAGCTAGAAGAATTGGCCGTCCCACACTGCAATTCAAGGATGTATGCAAGCGGAAAGATGAAGTCCTGTGATATCCCACCCAAAAATTGGGAAATAATTGCCTGAGATTGATCTGTTTGGAGACAGTTCGAAGTGGAGTAGTAGTAGCAGATGCTTGTAAAGGCCTTCTGGCTGCAGAAAAAAGAGAAAGACTAAAGAGATCAAGGAAAACCCTGGCAAGCCAGCCTTCTCAGCATAGTTGTACGATCTGTGGCAGGGACTGTCACTCGTGGATCTGCTTTTACAGCCATAGCAGACTGTGTCAAAATACAGGAGACACAGAGCTGGACAAAACTCACAGGACACCACACACATGGTCTACAGATACTGAGACGCTTATGATCTGCGTTCAGGCTTTTTGGTCATGCTAGATATGTAGTCCAATCACTAGGACGGAATCAAGGTGCTGAGCAGCGCATGAGCTGCAGTGGTCAGCGACTCATAGCTGACTGCTAGTGTCAGGGCCAGCGAACCAAAGCTGCCAAGACCCTTCTACACCTCCACGCGGTGATCCTGGATAACAGGCTGCGGCAGGGCAGACTGGCTGAGGAGAAGGCGTCGAAGAGGGAATGATAACCTGGTACCCAAAAAATGTTTGCTGAAGTCGGATGTGTTGGACCGAAAGGTGCAAATATTGCAGTCAAGCTGTAAACTACAACACAACGCATTCCGTTCTCTGGACTACATTCTGCTACTTAAGCACTTTCAGTGTTTGGTAGTGGGAGATTGAGAATAAACGAAGCCAAGCCAAATCACTAGGACAAATTCAACAATCCTCTCCAGATCTAGGTAGCAGTCTCACAACTTCTTCATTACCTTGGCTCCATTTGGCCAGGTTTGGCATCATAGGTTTTTGTGTATTGGGCAGTTCTGTAGGATGTGTTCAGGAGTCTGGACTTCGACTCCACATGGACAGTCACTTGTGTGTGATATCTTAAGCCGATCTAGGTGACCCAATAGTCTGCAGTGACCTGTTATCAGGCGAAAGATGGTGGTTTGTTGGGGCCTGTGGAGCTGGTGGATTGGGTCAGGTCTATTGCTGACTTCCATGTCTTTCTTCCATTTTGAGATGTACTGATTGTAGATTAAAGTTTTTGCCTCTTGTTAGGACACTGTATGGATAAGTTCATCAATGATGATGTTTCTTTGGTATTAGCAAATAAAAAAAGGAAAATTTAGTAAATGTAAATTGTTATCGTTTTTAAGGAGAATTTGATGATGATCTTACAGAGACTGATGATGATGATGGATTTTTATCCAAAGGGTCAGGCACGATGACTGGTAATGGATGTGAAGACTTCTTGAAAAAGAAATGCAATGTAAATTGCCACAGTGAGGTTTGTTTCCCTTCTTGAAGTACTTCACTGTAACAGATTTCCTCCTCCTGTTCTTCTTCCTCTTTTTCTGCGTTCAGACTTTTTGGCCATACTAGATTTGTAGTCCTGTCGCTAGGACAAAGTCCCCACTCCTCTGCAGGTCCTGGTGGCAGCTCCACAGCTTCTGCATCAGCTCGGCTCCATCTAGCAAGATTTTGAATCGTAGGTCTCTGTATGTTGGACAGTCCTGTAGGATGTGTTCAGGGGTCTGAACTCCAGTTCCATATGGGCACTTTATACAATCCGATATCTTGAGCCGATGCGGGTGGTCTAATAGTCTGCCAGTGGCCTGTTCTCAGGCAAAAGATGGTGGTTTGTTGGTGTCTGTGCTGTGAATCTGGTGGATTGGGTCTATGTCTTTCTTCCATTTTGAGTTGTACTGATTGTGGATGATAGTTTTTCCTTTTTATATGACTGCTGTAACAGACTATTGAGTCTTGTAGCATTTAACAAATGTTTGCAATTGAGAGGTTCACAGTTTCTTTTAGCTTAGGATCCATTATGAATATTCATCATCATCATCATGTAGCATGTTTTTTGCAGAACTTTGTTTTCATGACAGCCGATCAATTAGACACTTGATCCCTGGTCAGCTATCCCATCTCTGCCACTATCAACGAGAGAATCTCTGTAGTGTCCATTGTCCACCTTCTCCTCGGTCTGCCTCTGGTGCCAGGCACAATACCCTCCAGTATCATTCGTTCTAGGCCAATGTGACATTTAACGTGGCCAAAGTATGTTAATTTCATAGATGCAATATCTACCAGCCAGCTTTGTTCTATATGCATCTCCTGAAATATTTATGTGCCTTTATTGTTTGCTAGCCATGGTATTTTGATCATCCACTTGTAGTATTTTTGCTCAAATGACTCAATTTTCTTACATAGGTTTTGTATGGTTGACCATGTCTCGCATCTGTACGTTGCCACCAGGAAGATGGAAGTCCTAAGAATTTTTATTTTTGTCAATTTGTTAGTGTTCTGCCATTCGTTTTTCATTGTATTTAGCATCTGCAGTGTCATGGCGATTCTTCTCCTTATTTCTTTATGGTAATCTCCGTTGCTGCTTATATTCAAGCCAAGATATTCAAAACACGTGACGTTCTGAACGTTTTGTTTCACTGGGATAACTTTAGGTCTAGTTTTCACTCATTTTTTAGTTTTCACTCATTTTTTAGTTTTCACTCATTTTTTAGTTTTCACTCATTTTTTAGTCTTGCAGGTGTTTATGAATAGATTTCCTCGTGGTCTCGTTTAACCGAATATTATAAACACAGATTTAACTTACAAACATGAGCAATTTCAAAGGGCCGTATTATGCAAGACTTTAAAATAAGGCTGATGGAGAATATGATGCAAAGTCCGTTTTTTTTAAACGAGCCAAATGGTTGGTTTAAAAAAATGCTCGGAAAATGTTCAAAACAATCATCTCACATTTCAGGGACTGGGTGGTCTCGAGGTAAGATATCAGCCTCGGGTGCCGGGGGTCACGGGTTCAAATCATAGTGGGGACTGAAGATTTTTTTAATGCACTTTCTAGTATTTCCCCTGATCTATGAAGGGTAGTAGAGATTGGACGCCCGTACGCAGTGTTGCACATGTTAAAAATCCCTTGACAGTTTGAAATAAAAAAATATTAGGCTTACCTAATGCTGCCCGGGCAAAATTCAAAATTATGTTAAAAATCTACCCAATCTATTACGGGATCCTCGCCGGTGCTACGGACTTTGTGCATTGTGCTGAGATTCTCCAAAAATATGGAGAAGAACATAGCACTAATGGGTTAAACTGTGTGCAATGACGTTGATTCTTTAACTAAACTAAACTTAATTTTATGCAAGTTCATATTAGCGGCTATTTGTACGGCAGGTATTTGTATAGTGTGGCACTACTGCACAATGGGGGACACGAAAGGACCCAGCAAGAAGGTTGTAATTAACACATCAATTAAATGTCTCTGGAAATGACTTTTCAGTCAGCAAATCCTTTCTCTACTGAAGCGCCATGGGTCATAAAAACAGCCGTCCTCTTGATTATATCAGCATTGAAGACAAAAACCAACCATCTGATGATATGCCCAAACCTTCTTGAAACATGCAACATGGATGACATGATGAGACGAACGACAAGGTAATCCGTGTGGCTGAACATTGGAAACAAGATATTTGATGTGCTGCCCTGGACACAGAAAGTAGGTAAGTAAAAGTAAAGTAAAAATCTCGTCATACCATGTGACGCATAGGAAATATTATTTGGTGACCCATGGCACATAATGGGTGATGTGGTCAGCATCACACGAGCCGCCATTATTTCCAAAATTTGTTTTTGGTACCCAATTTATGTGACTGGGTCGACCACAGGAGCCGGTTTGAGATCCCCTAAACAAATCAATCTGCTCCAACTTGAGAATGAGCCTAAACATCTCATGGTAGAATAGAGTGACTAAAGCCTATTAGCCATATTGTCTTTACATCCAATGGTAGAAAACATTGACTAAGCCATGTTAGCCATATTGTCTCTACATCCAATGGTAGAAAACAGTGACTAAGCCATCTAATCTATTCTTAAATGCATTAATTATTATTGCCTCCACTATTTCCTGTGACAATGCATTCCAAGCATTCACCACTCTCTGACTAACGAAATATTTCTTAATATCTAATCTGGGCCTTTCTTTAGTTAATTTGTACATATCCCCTCTTGTTCTTGTAGGTGGTTGTATTTTGAAACACTTGTTATAGTCTAATTTATCCTTTCCTTTGATTATGTTATAAACATGTATTGTCACCTTGAATTCTTCTTTTTTTTTCTCTCTGAAAGCTGGTTTTTCTGAGTCTTTCCTAGTAACTGTAATTCTAGAATCCATCAGCTTTGTTGCTCTTTTTTGTATCCTTTCCAGCATGTTTATATCCCCTCTATGATAACGACCCCACACCTGTACACAGTACTCCAATCTAGGTCTAACTAATGCTTTATATAGTTTGTCTATTCCTTCCTTGCTCATACGTTTAATATTTTTTTAAATCACACCTAACATTGCATTTGCCTTTTTCACGGCTACCTGGACTTGCCCACTCATTTTACCTGTATGATCTATTATAACCCCTAGGTCCCTTTCCTTTTCTATCTTTCTAATATTGTTCTCGTCCATTCTGTAATTATGTTTCATATTGGATCTACCCATGTGGATGACTGTACATTTATCTACATTAAACTCCATTTGCCTCTACATTGGGGTCAGACAAAGTGAGACATCCATTTCCCTGCAAGAAGAATGGGAGAGCAGACAAAGATCATAGAAGATAAATATGACAGAAATCCATTTCAATCAGATGCACAGGCCTAACAAAAAAAATACAGCAAAATATTTCATTTCAGAGTGCAAAGAAGAAACAAATAAAAATCAGAAACAATTTACTGGATAAAAACAAACATAAACTTATGTAAGCATGTAAATATATATTTTTTTTTTCTTACAAAACTTGTTCAGACAATAAATAATACAAGTTGCTTGGGTTTCATTCAAATTATGTATGCTCAAAATAACAAAATAAAATGACAAGACAGTTTTTTTTATATGTATATATATATAAATTATGATATTAATGTGATATCTTCCACAAAACAAACATATAAACAATATCAAACTTAATATGCCAAGAGTTCTTGTACCTTGGAAGCATTATTACAGACGATTGAATACTGGAAATCCTGATATTCAATCAGGCAGATCAACTTCTTGTGCATGATAGCCAGGTAGCCAAAAGCGGTTAAAATTTTGTCCTGGCTTTTGCACTCGAATACTATGTTGCAACGTGGGATTTATTATATCCGCCTCTCCATCTCGTTAGTGAGTGACCAAGTTGGACACTCAAAGTTATAGAGCCACAAGAACATCACATTTCATGTCTATTAACTTAGCTTATTTATACTGGTTTAGAAGACTTTGCAGAATCTGTATACAACTTGTATGCATTAACTGACCCTGCCCCCACTATTTCCCACAGAAATGCATTCCAAGCATTGACCACTTTCTGACTAAAAAAATATTTTCTAACATCTAATCTCGACCTTTTTGTAATTAATTGATATGTTTCCTATTTTTCTTGTAGTCGAATGTAATTTGAAAAAAAAACGTGTTAATCTTATTAGGCATAGTAACCACTCTATGCCAATGTGCATCCAATCTACATTTGAATGCATTAACTTACCATGCCCCCAATATTTCCTACAGCAATGCATTCCAAGCATTGACCACTTTTTGACTAAAAAAATATTTCCCGAAATCTAATCTGGACCTTTTTCTAATTAATTTAAAACTGTTTCCTTTTGTTCCTGTAGATGACTGTAATTTGAAGAAAAAAAATTGTATAATCTAATCAGGGAAAGTAACCACACTCTCAGCCAACCTGCCTTTCTTTAACAATGCAGTATTTATGGCATTCCTGAGGTATGGCAAGATGGAAGACTTGATAGAGAAATTCAAACATGTCAGAAAACCATTTTTGTGACTGACCAACTGGTAACACTGTAAAAACAGTCTTACATCAGCCTGGTAACTAAACAAGAACTGACAAACAGCATATTTATTTAAACTCTTTGTTGCCAATGTCAGGCAAGGTTCTGAAGCTGGTGGTGAAGCAATCTGTAACATGTGAACGCTGATATAAAGTCATAAATGACACCAGAAGATCGAGATGAAAAATGATGACACCAGAATACGAAATGATGACACCAGAATACGAAATGATGACACCAGAATACGAAATGATGGCATAAGAAAGGTGGATTAGGAAATGATGACATTTGAAAGATGGAATAAGAAATGATGACATTTGGAAGGTGGAATAGGAAATGATGACTTTTAGAACATGGAATAGGAAATGATGAAATCTGGAAGTTAAAAAATTATGACATTTGAAAGGTGGAATAAGAAATGATGACTTTTGGAAGGTGGAATAGGAAATGATGACTTTTGGAAGGTGGAATAGGAAATGATGACATATGGAAGGCGAAATAAGAAATAATGACATTTGGGAGGTGAAATTGGAAATGATGACATTTGGAAGGCGAAATAAGAAATAATGACATTTGGGAGGTGAAATTGGAAATGATGACATTTGGAAGATCACATTATAAAGTTGGAAGAGAAAAGATGATAGATAGATGAAAAAGTGATGTCGTCTTAACTACCTGTGAATAATAAATAGTAAACTAGAAAATAAAATGCTTCTTCTGTCCATCTCATTAAGATGAAACATGACCAATTATCAACTGAGTGCATAGAACAAGGGAAGATCTGGTTACAGGGCATGAGAAAGACCAAGCGGTATACAGATCAATTATTTTTCTTTTTTGTCTTTTTACAACTGCCTGTTTTAATTCAGGCAGTGTTGAGTTGTGCTGTGTTTTGGACTGCACTGCCAAGTGCAACCAACTGCAGCATGCTTTTTTTTAAATGAGCTCACTTCTCCAAGGGGTATGACCTTGCTAGCTCATGAAACATGCATATTTCAGTTGTCAGCCATGCCCCTAACAACTTTGCTACATATCTCCTCTTCCCCCCCCCCCCCCCCCAGTTAATATGATAGACATTCTGCAATAACACAGGCATAGTATGGTCAGTACAGCACATTTGACCCAACAGAGGAAGCATTTGGTTTCCCATGATGCTCAACTGCGTAAGTGGATAGAACAAAGAGTAATAAATAGGTAAGCTATTTTTATAACAGAGATATATATGAAAATGTTACAACATCGATCTTTTCCGCATAAGTGTGCTTAATTGAATGGTATTCCAATAGACAGTGATGCTGCAGTATTCCGTTAAAATGCCATCTCTTTGACGCACGTTATCAAACAAACTACTGTAATTGAAGTCTTGATGGTGTCGAATGAAAATGTGGAGAACATTCATAAACATTTGAATGGAAGTTGTGCAGCTGATATGAGCCCCGTTTGGATGCTGCGTTCAGAAAGTTAAGGCATCAGGACGTGGCTAGATGGAGCTGCAGTATTGGTTTCTGTCATTCCACAGCCATCCCTGCAGACTTGTTACAGCATAAGAATCCCTTTATTCATGAGGACCATTCCCTCACAAGGTGACAAATGGCCCTACAGCTTTCAGTCAGCAATGGGAATGCGATGGCCATTTTCTACATTCTTGGATATTTGAAGGGACGTGCAAGATGGGTTCCTTGAAGTCTCACAACCAATAACAGACATCAACGGAACATTTCTACATGAACAGGAAACAAGCTAGTACAGAAAATGCATGCATGCCCTTTCTTCAAGCTGTCATAAGGCCATAGCAGTGAACAGAGATTATGTGGAAAAAGATAGCATGTGTAAAGAAAGCATTAAGTTATACTGTGCGTGAATTTAATATATTTTGAATAAATAGTTTCAGAATAAAAGTGTGGGACATTACGTTCTGAGTAACCCTCATGAACAAGGGGTGTTCAAATCAAATCAAGACATTTTGTTCTAGTTCTACCTGAATGGGTGGGTTATAGCGTGCCAGAACTATATCATTAGTTAGGGGCACTTGTGTCTTACTACTGCTAGGTGGCCCACATGTCATGGGCAAGTTACATGACAGACAAATAAAAATGGTGAATAACTGTTAGTGCTTGCATGGATCAGCATGTTGTGATGAAGTTTCTTGTGAAAGGCGGCATGAAACCTGCAGAAATTTACAGAAGACTGCAATCACATTACAGTGATGAGACACTCAGCCGCTGTACGACATATGCATGGTGTAAACGTTTTAGAGAAGGTCGTACATCCGTGAGTGATGATCCCAGCGAGCCCTTGCAAGATAATGCTCAACCTCATACAGTATATTTGCACTATGTGCCATCTGCGGCAACTCAACTGGAAGGTATTGCCAAATCCATCTTACAGCCCAGATCTTGCTCCAAGTGATTTCCACCTGTTTGTACCCCTAAAAGAATTTCTGGGAGGTCAGCAGCATTTCAGCACTGATGATGAAGTGAAACAGGCTATCATTGACTGGTTCAGACAATCTGACAAATCCTTCTACGCTGAAGCTTTACTTAAATGCTGGGATAAGTCCATAAATGTTGCAGGAGATTATATTGAAAAATAAATGGTATCTTGACTACTTAAAACATTTGTTTTCATTCCACAAAAAAAGTTCCCGTTTTACTTGAACACCCCTCATATAACAACCTTAAATGGTAACTGTAAACCCTTTCCAGACAAGTACAGAAGGAATAGGGCGCGCACTAAACATCAGTTTCAGTACGACGTGAGTCAAATAGGAATAGTAGATCTAAATTATAACTGGACATTCATCGCATGAGCATCTTTCACATGACGGTTGAATAGTGACATTCCATCGAGATTTACACGTGTGGTGAATGTTTTAAAGTTGGCCTTTTCGTTCAATGAAATTGGTAGTGTCAAGACCCAAGAAATGTATTATTTGATCAGACATCTGGATTACACATGGATATTAAACACACTTCTGATCCAGATATGACCAGTATACAGAAGAATAGGACTAGAAAACATATTGAGGGATTGACAACAGAAATACTCACAGCAACGTGAGTTGAAATTTGTTTTAGTTCTTTTGTTCTGGCTATATTTTCCCCTTCTGTATTAATGACATTTAATGATTCTTGGGTGCTGGAGGTCGCGGGTTCAAATCACGGTGGAGATCAAGATTTTATCTCGTGGGTCATCTGCTAAAAATATTCCCTGATCTCTGAGTAGAGAGATCAGACACCCATGCGCACGTTAAAAATCTCTTGGCAGTTAGAAATCGAAAAGAGTAGGCTTAATGGCCGCTATTCGGTCAAAATTCAAGTGGAATATCTACTTAAATTATTCTAGGGATTCTGGCCCTAGTAGATCACCAGTGGATTATCGTGTGTTGAAAATAAATGCAATAAAGGAGGTCACACCTCCTGACGACACAAGTGGACTGAAGATAGATAGATAAAATGTTTCATACTAATATCTATTTTTATTATGAATACTTTATTCCATAGTTAAGTTTAATTATATGTCTTAAGATCAGCAGATTATAATTCTCTATCAATGTGTTTTATATTAATGAATTTAGTTTTGAAAAAAAAAATATATACAGAGTTATGGAATTCGATTTGGCAAAATTAGTATGGACTGACAAGGGTTAACTAAAATAATAGGACGATAAACCAAATTCTTTGGAGAAAAACTCCAAAGCGAGGGCACAAAAAATCTTGTGACAATTGAATAAATCGGGATCAAGATGCTGAGTAGCGCATGAGCTGCAGTGGTTAGCGACCCATAGCTGACTGCTAGCGTCAGGGCCAGCGAACCATAGCTGCCAAGACCCTTCTACACCTCCACGCGGTGATCCTGGATAACAGGCTGCAGCAGGGAAGACTGGCTAAGGAGAAGGGATCGAAGAGGGAATGCTAACCCGGTACTCAAAAAATGCTTGCTGAAGTCGGATGTGTTGGACCGAAAGGTGCAAATATCGCAGCCAAGCTGTAAACTACGACACAACGCATTCCGTTCTCTGGACTACATTCTGCTACTTAAGCCCTTTCAGGGTTTGGTAGTGGGAGATTGAGAACGAAGAAGAAGAAGAAGAAGAAGAAGAAGAAGAAGAAATTAAGGACAAGAAAGAAGAACAGAAATTTGAGATCTAAGAGTTTTAGATGGCCTGTCAATGGTTGGAAGAAAAATTGTAGATTATCTCTTTCCAATTGCCCGACTGCATGATATATACAAATGAGGTAGATAGGCTAGTCAAACAAAGAAGAGACAGACCAAAAACTGAAGATTAAGCAGCATATGGAAGTGTAAATAAGTTGATGTAAAATAACTACATTCTTTGGTAGAAACTTTTGAATGATCTGCCCAGGATCTATCGAAACTGTATAGATTAACAGGTCATACTAGTGGAAGCTGTGTACAAAATGTCTGCTCTGTAGGTTACGGAGAAATTTGATAAAATAGGAGAAATATAAGTCCACGCAAACGGACAACCGTCATGTCAAGTTAAATTTATGTTGCTAAAAAAAAGCACAAAATATATATGTATATATATATTTTGTCTTCCTCTTTTCTTGTGATTAGTTGGTTACTTAGTTAGTCTATAGTAACTATAATTCTGGAATCCCACTATCCGCTTTGTTGCTTTTCTTTATATTCTTTCCGGCATGTTTGTACACAGTACTCCAATCTAGGTCTAACTAATGCTGTATACAGTTTGACTATCCCTTCCGCACCAAATCTATTCTTAAATGCATTAATTGACCCTGCCTCTACTATGTCCTGTGGCAATGTATTCTAAGCATTCACCCCTCTCTTGACTAAAACTAAATTTCCTAATATCTATTCTGGACCTTTCTTTAGTTAATTTGTAGCTGTGCCCTCTTGTTCTTATAGGCGGCTGTATTTTGGAAAACTTGTTAGTCTATTTTATCCTGTACGTTGATTATCTTATAAACATGTATTAAGTCACCTCGAGTTCTTCTCTCAGTCTTTCCTCGCAACTGTAATTCTGGAATTCCACTATGTTTTGAACCTAATATGTAGTGACCAAATGGGAAACCGAACATACTGGCTACACCAAAAACGATGCCTATTACCAGTTGAACAGAAAAGAGCAGGTCGTGGTCTTCAGACTTCGCACTGGCCACAATAGACTCAGGTACCACCTATTCAATAAATTGAAGATAGGTGGCACCGACGAATGCCCGTGTGGTACAGGCAAAATGACCGCTGAGCATTTGCTGCAACACTGCCCGACACACGAGGATCAGAGAGAGCAGATGTGGCCATCACCAGTGGCAACACTAGACAAGCTCTATGGCAGTGTCGACAGCCTCAGGATGACGGCTGCCTTTTTCGAAAAAATAATGGTTACTGTCTGACTGCGTACGAAGAAGAAGAAGTAGAAGAACCTAATATGTAGGAAGTGTTAATCAAGCTCACAAACCTGAGACCATCAGAACTACAATCTATAAAGTGAACCAAACACTATACAAGTTGTGTTCAAAATGTATCCAACCAAAATTTTAAATTTTTTTTTTGCTTTCACCTTATTTCTCTAATCCCCAAAGTGGTGTGTGTTGCACTGTGGCTTTTATTTTTGCGCCTGTCGGCCCAGTGCATTCGACTTCAGCATGCATTTTATGTAAGGGTCTGCTTGTCTGCTTGATCCTGCATTTTCTAAGGGTTTGCTTCCCAAGTGTAATGGCCGGTGCTGTGATGGGGATCTGTGTTGTTCATCAGCAGGGAGGTATAGGTGGCGATTATGCGTATGCATGTTTTTCTTTTCCCGCCTGCAGATTCTGACAGTCGGCCTTTCAGTGTTGAGCGTAGGAAGCACCTGTCGGGTTTTCATTCACCACGAAATGACGGAAAGAATTGAGCAGCATTGTTGCATCAAATTTTGCCAAAAACTACGTGACAACTCAAGAGGAAACTATTTGGAAGATTCAACAGACATTCGGTGACGATGCCATGAGCATAACACAAATTAAGGAGTGGTACAATCGCTTCAAAGATCGGTGGAGAGTGGATCACGTTCCAGTAGGCCCTCAATAGGCCGAAAGGATGAAGTCATTGACCAAGTACGGACCTTGGCCATACATAACCGTCATATCATCATCCAAGAGTACTACCTGGAGGTCATCAGTCACCTTCATGACGCTGTTCAACGCAAATGACAGGACCTGTTAAAGAACGGGAACTTGGCAGCTCCATTATGAAAACGCATCCACCCATTCTTCGCATCTGATTCCGACTTCCTTGGCCAAACACAACATTCCTCTGGTTCACCATGCTCCCTATTCCCCTGAGATGGCTCCATGCGATATTTGGATGTTCATCAAGCTGAAAAATCCAGCTGAAAAGGACCTGATTTGAGTCACAAAAAGACATTATGTAGAATGGGACGATCCAGTTGTACTCCATTCCCAAACAGGCCTTTCTGAAATGCTTCCAACAATGGTGGGACCTCTTGGAGAAGTGTATGGAGTCCCAAGGAGAGTAATTTAAAGGAGATTAGGATGTAAAACCTCTAGGTGATTAATTGTATTTTTCCGGTCCATATGCCGGATAATTTTTGTACATACCTCGCACAGAACCAACGTCTCTATAGTCAATAGCTTCACCTACCTAAGAAGTACAGTGAGAAACAAATGTAAACTATGAATCTACAGTAAAAAAAAAATCATTTGAAACCACAAGGATTTACAGAGTATTTTAAGAATCCAACGGACGACAAAAAAAATCCAATGGACGAGAGAAAAAAATCCAATAGACAACAGAAAATTACAAGGATGTGCTAGTGAGACCAGTGCAATGAGGCAGCTTATAGGGGACTCGGTGGCTCGAGGTAAGGTCCGCCTCAGGGTGCCGGAGATCGCAGGTTCGAATCACGGTGGACACTAAGATCTTTTCACTTGGATTTTCTGATAAAAATTTCCCTGATCTCTGGGTACTGAGATCGGACTTCCATGTTCAGTGTTGAGCACTATAAAAATTCCTTGCCAGTTGGAAATCGAAAAGAGTAGGCATAACCGCCAGTGCCCGGACAAAATTCAAGTTAAAAATCTACCCAAGTTATTTCTACCTTTCCCCAGGTGATTTATTAAGAGCAGCTATAAATTGTGTCTAACTGGCTGCGGGTCTATTTAGCTCTAGTGTTTGAGTCTTTTAAGAATAACTCGCACATAGGTTAAGCCACTCTCCAAGAAACAGACTCTGTAGAGTCTTCTAAACCAGAATAAAGATGTTAAGTTAAGTATGGTGTCGAAGACTAACAGACAATGGCTATATATATCTATATAAATGTTATGAGAACAGGAAATATAAATGGCAAGAGAGGCAGATGAAGACAGAAAAAATGTATGGGATGGCACAACAAACTAGTTGGCGGGGCATCGGAAATGGTGAATTGTCGATGTTATTGATCGTCAACGTCACTCAGCATGACACGTGATGATGATGATAGGAAACTTGTTGCAGATTAACTATTTATTCCTGAGCAGCCAATGCTAAATTGAAGAATTTGTATGTGCTTCGTAATTGATAAGTGAGTTATAACTTGTGTTAGCGATTGTTTGGGTTGGGTTGGGTGGGGGGGAGTGGTCTGACAATACGTGGATTGTTTCTGAAGGATGAAAGTAAAACATTACGTTAAAATGCAGTAGCAATTGACAGAAATCTCTTGAAAAAGTCAACTGGGGACAACAAAGAGAAAAGATACCTACAGTTTTACAGGGTGACATGGGGGGAAAAATCAAAAGAAGAATTGAACCAGAACAGAAAACACAGATAATTTAACATAATTTTATAAAAGCCACTAGTGGTAGAAGCCAACAAAGAGAGAGGATACTGATGTAATAGTGGAGTCATAACTTTACTTCTTTATACTGGTTTAGAAGACTCTGCAGAGTCTGTATACAACCAGCATCTTTTACATTCCACTTGATCTAAAAATAACTATGTGCATCCAATCTATTTTTGAATGCATTAAGTGACCCTGCCTCTACTTTGTCATGTGACAATGTATTCCAAGCATTCATCATTCAGTGGCTAACAAAATATTTCCTAATATCTAATCTGAACCTTTTCTTGTATTAATTTGTAGCTGTGCTCTCTTGTTCTTGTAGAAGGCAGTGTTTTAAAAAAAACCTTGTTAGTCTAATTTATCCAGTGCATAAGCTACAGTGGCCAGCGACCTAGAGCTACCAAGACCCTTCTACACCTCCACTTGGTGATCCTGGATAACAGGTTGCAACAGAGCAAACTGGCTAAGGAGAAGGGACTGAAGAGGGAAGGCTAACCCAGTACTAAAAAATGCCATGCTGAAGTCAGATGTGTCGGACCAAAGTGTGCAAATATCGCAGTCAAGCTGTAAACTACGACACAACGCATTCCATTCTCCTGACAATATCCTGCCACTTGCAAAGCCCTTTTCAGGGCTTGGTAGCGGGAGATTGAGAAGGAAAAAATAAGAAGAAGACATCTTCCGTCTCCTTCCAACCAAATCACTGTTCGGCATAGTGATCTGTTTTTTACTGCTTTTATTTGTTAACCCTCTACAGCTTGTATCGCCAAGAACCAGCCACCAGGAAGAGGTCCATGACCATACTGTCTGGCCAATACCAACTTCTGAAACACATTCATTACATTCTGCCATTTAGTTGAGGAATTTCAGATTTTGACATCACCTACAAGATGGCTGCTGCTGTGTAAGCTGTCGTTTACCATAGAGTTATTTCTGATAGGTAGACAAGCAAGAAGGCTAGCCCGGTATCCAAAAATGCCTAACTGAAGTCAGATGTGTCGAACCAAAAGGTGAAAATATTGCAGTCAATATGTAAACTACGACACAACACATTCCATTTTCCGGACTACATCTTGCTTCTTACAAAGCGAACGAAGAAACACCTAATCTACATACAGACTTCCCATCTACTCACATATTCCACTGATAAAGAATATCCCAAATCAACCAATAACACATTTGTGGTAAAGGTTTGGAGCTATAGCTTCTCACGACGTGGAATATACGGTTCAAGAGATGGCTTAGTATTTTGCCAGGATGGTGCTATGAATGAATAAGTTGTGGATACTGAACGCAAGCTTGCTGCGGAATAACATGGAAATCCAGGAAAATCTCGAGGTAATGTGTTTACATTTTCAAATTTCCCGGTGGAAACCAGGTTTTTTTCATGTGGTTAATCCAGTATAAAATTTCCCCTGATCTCTGAGTAGTGAGATCAGACACATGTGTGCAGTGGCACACATGTTAAAAATCCCTTGGCAGTTGGAAATCGAAAAGAGTATGCTTAATGGCCACTGCTCGAGCAAAATTCAAGTTAAAAATCTATTCAACATTATTCCAGGGATTCTTGGCCCACAGTGAATATGTCGCAAAAAGGGGGCTGTGTGGCTATAACGTCCAGTCTTGGTTATGTGGTCAGCGGAGCTGCATAGATGGCGTCTGAAAGGATACAGGTCTACCTTGCTCTAATTTACACTTCCCCCACCACCAGTCAAAAAAAAATAGCTGATCGTATATTCCAGGAATTAACAAATGCAGGGATTGACCTGGCAAGCCACCGCGGATTTTTGCCTGCCAAAAAATATGAAACAAAGAAGGTCATACCTCCCCACGACATCTAGCGACACAAGCAGATTGAAGATAGACCAATTTACTATTGCTGAATTTCAACAAGAAGAAATGCTAGAACACTCATTGAAAGTGTCTCTGAAAAGTTTCAACACTGAAGTCGCTTTCTGGGAGTCGCTTGCACAGAACCGTACCACATGGCGTGTTGATATCACCAAAGGTGCTCAGATCACAGATAGTAAAGCCATCACAGAGGCTCGGCAAAAGCGTGCTGTCCAAAAAAACAAAATGCAACGACTCCATAGCTGACTCCCCACATGTATACCCCGAATGTTGCAGTGTATGCCATTCCAGGATTGGTCAATACGGCCATAAGAGAACACATTTCGCAGCACAAATCTGATGCTGTCACCATCTTCGATTGCGATGGGCAACTATTATAATTATTATTATCCTCAATAGAATAAATGATCTGATGATCATTTGAATGATGAAATCTGTGATTCAGATTATGATCAAGCTAGATTTGTTCCTGCCCCTTGGATGATGTACTACGGTACAGGGAGGTAGCCAACATAATGGATCAAATAAGTTTGATTTAAAAGAGGATGGACTTCAATAAATATATTCCACAATCTACTGGCATAACATAAATTTACAGTGAGTGGTGAGAAAACAGATCAGGTCACGCATTTTGAATATCTTGGCTCCAGAATTGACAAAAATGGAGACTGTTCGAAAGAAATCAGAATGCAGAGACTGAACTGCCTGAAGAAAGTATGGCAGAGCATTAGTAAAATGACAAAAGTGAAAGTCTTGTGAGCCTGTGTTTTTCCTGTGGCAGCATATGGCTGTGAATCATGGACGATTACCAAAACTTCCAGAGACAAAATGTTACCGAAAGATCCTCAGAATAACCTGGACAGAGAAAAAGACAAATATAGACATTCTGCAAGAATTGAGCATAAAGAAGAACTGGTTTATCAATTCTATTTTGGCCAGAAAATGTGAATACTTTGGTCACACCAAGACACACAAAGGTCTTGAGAGAACAGTGATAGAAGGTATGGTGCCAGGCAAAAGTAGAAGGGGTAGACCAAGAAGACGATGGCACCAAAATAACCAGGAATGCCTCGGTATGACTGGCGGAGGCTGGAGTTTTTGGAAAGAGAAAGAGTTTCTTTCAGACAGACTGTGATGGCAGCAACGTTCTATAATGGACATGCTACATTGATGGTGACTGGCATAACAAGTAAGAACATCGGAGATGATCAGGTCAGTCAATCTGAGATAAAACAATGAAACTAATCAGGTCAGTCAATCTGAGATAGAACAATGAAACTAAAGCACATAGTTTTGTCAGAGTAACTAACTTTCCTCATATGCCTGTCTTGTGCATATCTCAGCAGCACAGGGGAATTGGATTTTACGAGACTGGGTGGCCAGTATTCAAAATGTCATGGGCGACAGCGAACTCCCTCCATTTACCCAGTCTGAAGTCGTCTTTCATACAACAACCCAGCTCTAATTTATAATGTATATATATGATACAGGAATAAAGAGTGACCAAGTTGTTGTTCGAGGAATCGATAGAAAGAATCACAGAGTAATTAAACCAGAGACCACGTGGCCAGTGATTTAACTAAGAAATTCCTTCTCTAAGTCTGCCAGAGAGAACTTTGTTCTGATGTTGTGGTGGACTAACGGTCTAGTTACATCCTGGTTCTGTCCCTCCACATCGATGTCCAAAAGAGTTTTCTGATGTGATATATGTGGGGGTGTGCTTCCTGGGGATATGTGTGACCGACCTGAATAGTACGATATATAGTCTTCACCGCTAAGGCCTTTACCTCGTGCTGGGTTTATCCCAACACCTGGTGAAATTGGAGGATGCATAAGCTGAATCGGGATGGATCTGGTGGCACCGCCTACATCAAGAGTTGTCGGCCTCTGTGCTGGTTCTGCTCCTGGTCTTCGTCGTGGTGGCACTGGTTGCGGCTGCGGCTGCTGCTGTGGTGATGTCGTTGAGTAATCTGGATGGGGGGTGAGGAAGTAATCTGTGCTTGCAACATACCTAGAGTCTTGATGGTCGATTGTCGGTGATGAGTTTGAGGTATTTGATGGTGTTCTTCTGTGAGAGCTGTACGAGGCACTGCTGTTTAACTTGCTGAAGTCGGGTGGGATGAAGTCATCCTCAAATGTCACAGATCGTCTCTGAGGTTTATTTCCACCATCCTGGACAACCAGCTTGGAGGGCGTTTCTAAGTTAATCTCTGATATCTGATAGTAAGTCACAGTTTGTTCGGCCATTGGGGTTGTGCCAGACACCCCAGAAGCTTCACTGTCTGCATAAGACGAGCGGTGCGACGTCGTGCATGCATTGTAATCGCTGTAGCCAGCACCAACAATTGGACCACCGAAACCATTTTCTGTCGTCGTGGGTGACTGGGAGTCTGTTTCCACAGGAATACCAGGTCGTTGTCGATGCTGTACACCATGGTATGTGTGCCAGTAGCCTGGAGGAGGAGCTTGGTAGGTGCGAAAGTCTCCCTCGGGTTCAATAAACGAATCCCTCACCGCTGCCAGATAGGCATCTCTGCGATTATTTATATACGAGTCTCTCTTTTTCATGCTTCTGTCCTCCTCTCCACTTGGCGTATGCAGATTCGGATGTATGGCCCTTGTGTTTGCTATACCGATATCAAAACCCACCGCCACCGAGGCTAGCATGGTAGACATATAGTACAAATTACAATCTGTTCGTTTGCCCCTGACAAATGGACTTGTAGGGGTGGCAGCTGGTGAGTGTGGAATGCTTCGGGATTTGGGAGAGATGTCATCTATATCACCAGGCAAACTGTCTTCTTCATCATCTGAGATAGAAAAAAGAAAAGAATAATAAACATCAATCATTTTATTATTCTGTATAAATTCTGTTAATGTATCGATGAAAGATGATTTATCATGTGGTAACAAATATGAAAGTGTATGGGGGAGAAATAGAAAGTGGGGTGAAAAAAAACAGTGATTGGAATATGCTACAGATGTCCATCAAGTCAAAAATAGGAAGATGACCTGATTAGTAACATAGCAAAGGCAAGTGGAGGGAAATTATTATTAATGGGGGATTTCAATTTTCCAGAAAAAAATAGGCAATTACAGAAGCACTTGTAGAGTCAAAACCTTTTGTTAAGTGCATAACTGACAATTTGTTAATTTAACATGTAGAAGCAGCCACCAAAGGCAAAAACACTCGACTTAGTTTTTACTAGAGGAAAATATGATTGAAAACATTATCGTTGGTGAACTGTTTGGCTCAAGTGACCATCAACTCATCCGGTGGGATCTTATTGCAAAGGAAAGAAGTAAACATAAACACGCGAACATTCGATTACTCTAATGCAGATGTTAAGAGGATGAAAGAGTCAGCGAGCCACATAATCTGGAAAAATATTGTCGGATGAGCAGATGTTGAACAAGAGAGTTTTAAAACAGTTCTATAAATGCTAAAGAGGAATGTGTTCCATGTAGGGAGCTAAACCCCAAGTGTAAATTTGTAGCTAAATGTAGAAGAGCTAAAAATAAAGCATTGAAAAAATATACAGAGCCAGGTAAATCAAAAGAAACATATTTAAAATATTTGGACAAGCAGAACATAGCTCAAAAAGTGAATGAATCTATTTTAGATTTTTTTTTTTAAATTGGTCAGAGGATCAAGACTGATAGTAAAAGCTTCTTCTCTTATGTTAGAAATGAAATAAACAAAGAACGAAAGACAAAGTAGACCCTCTCATAGACAGTACGAGGAAAATAATGAGTGAGAATACTCAATCAGTACTTTGGCACAGTCTACATAAAAGAGGACTGCTCCAAGATCCCAGAGCCTTCAGATATTTTTCAAAGAGACATGGATACAGCGAGATTGAGATCAATCTGTATTACAGAGGAAATGGTTTTTTAAAAATTGGAGGGGTTGAAAGTGGATACATGTCCAGGTCAAGATGGTATTCATCCAAAATTGCTGTTTGAAATTATAGACCAACTAGCAAAATCATTGGCTGTATTATGTTCTCAATCACTTGTAAAAAGGATTGTTCCACAGGATTAGAAAGATGCAGGAGTGATCCCCTTATTCAAAAAGTGCAAAAAATCTGATCCAGCGAATTATAGACAGGTGAGTTAAAAGAGCACAGTCTGTAAATTGTTACAGTCAATAATCAAAGAAAACATTGTAATGCATTTAGACAAATTTAATCTAATCAGAAATAGTCACCATGGGTTCACTAGAGGGAGATCATGCTTAACAAATCTATTAGAATTCATGGAGGAGGTTACTAAAATAATAGATAAAGGGAGTCAGTGAATGTTATTTATCTAGACTTTGCAAAGGCCTTTGATAAGAGTAGCTCATCAAAGATTATTTCGCAAGTTAAAATCACATGGAATAGGTGGGGAAGTTGCCAAATGGATTGAAAATTGGTTAACGGGAGGAAGGCAGAGGGTGGGCATAAATAACGAGTACTCTGAGTGGTGTGAAATGAAAAGTGGAGTGCCACAGGGCTCGGTTTTGGAACCAATTTTGTTCTTGATATATATATAATTGATTTGGACATTGATATGTGATCCATGATTGCAAAATTTGCTGATGACACAAAACTATGCAGTAGTGTCTCATCTAAAGCAGAAGTGGATATATTTAGGTCAGATTTAGATAAAATTCGAGAATGGTCTGTAAGCTGGCAAACGGAGTTTAATGTAGATAAATGAACAGTCGTCCACGTGGGTAGATCCAATATGGAACATAATTACAGAATGGAAGAGAATAATATTAGAAAGATAGATAAGGAAAGGGACCTAGGGGTTATAATAGATCATACAGGTGATGTGAGTGAGCAAGTTCAGGTAGCAGAGCAAGTTCAGGTAGCAGTGAAAAAGGCAAACATAATGTTAGGAATAATAAAAAGAAATATTAAACATAGGAGCAAGGAAGTGATAGTCAAACTGTATAAAGCTTTAGTTAGACCTAGATCGGAGTACTGTGTACAGGTGTGGAGTCCTTATCATAGAGGGGATATAAACATGCTGGAAAGAATATAAAAAAGATCGACAAAGCTGATAGTGGGATTCCAGAATTACAGTTATGAGGAAAGAAAAACGAGCCTACAGTGTCTAGATATGAGAAAAGAATTTGAGGTGACTTAATACAGGTTTATAAGATGATCAGAGGAATGTCTTCTTCTTCTTCGTACGCAGTCAGACAGTAACCATTATTTTTTCGAAAAAAGCGGCGGTCATCCTGAGGCTGTCGCCACTGCCATAGAGCTTGTCTTGCAGTTCCACTGGTGATGGCCACATCTGCTCTCTCTGATCCTCGTATGTCGGGCAGTTCTGCAGCAGATGTTCAGCGGTCATTTTACCAGTACCGCACGGGCATTTGTCCGTACCACCTATCTTCAATTTGTTGAATAGGTGGTACCTCAGTCTATTGTGGCCAGTGCGAAGTCTGAAGACAACGACCTGCTCTCTTCGGTTCAACTGGTAATAGGCATCGTTTTTGGTGTAACCAGTATGTTCAGTTTCCCATTTGGTCATGTCTCTGGCTTTGATAAGCCGTTTTGACTCTTCGTATGTCATACTAGTATCTGGTTGTGGTAGTCTTGCACCTTCTTTTGCCAGTCTGTCTGCCTCCTCGTTGCCTTGGATGTTGCAGTGGGATGGAACCCACTGTACCACTACCCTTTTTGGTGCGGACTGCTGGCACAGTTTGCAGAGTGCTGCTCTTAAATCATTAAGCTCAGTGTTTTTCTGGCTTTTTAGCGCTGTGACTACGGCGAGAGCATCTGTAAGCAGGACTATATGGCTTTCATTTTCATTGTGTGTCACCATTTCTTCCACTGCCGCCCTCAGTGCCTCTGCCTCCGCTCTGAAATTGCTTGAGTACTTACCAGTAGCGAATGACAGTGTTATTTGTCTGCCATTTGGTAGGTTCAGGAATGCTCCTGCCCCTCCGTTCTGTGTAGTGTTTGTTACAGAACCGTCGGTGTATGCATGGGTCCAGTCCATGCTTGGGTAGCTTTTCGATATGAAGCTTAACGTAGTATCTCTCCTTTCTTTTTCAGTCTGGCAGTTTTTGTTTACAATACCTGGTATATTTTCTACCACCTCTGGAAATATATCCTGCCTCCAGGTAGGTTTTCGTACAGTAGTGATGGGTTTTGGTGTTGTTAGTGCGTTTATAGGATCTTCGTGCATCTTTGCGAGTCAACAAAAGATCGTCCATGACCAGGTCAGGTGCATATTGTTGGGACAGAAGAAGCCATCGTCGATATTGATGCAGCAATACGGGTGGACCATCATCTGAGCTTATCTGAGCCATGTCGCTTGGGACAGTTCAAATGGTAGTTAGTAAGAAACTGAAGTATCGGAAGGTCTGTTCACAATGGATACCACCGATGTTGGCTGGCCACCATAAGGAAGAATGCATGGGGTAGAGTTTGAACATTATAAAGCAGAGGAGGATGATGGGAGCGTTAGCACGGAAAGATGGGAAGTTCTGCAACACCCAGTCTATAGCCCGGATCTATCACCATGTGATAGGTCCGGATTAGATTTTGGGAAATATTTTTTTAGTCAGAGACTGGTAAATGCTTGTAATGCATTGCCACGGAAGGTACTGGAGGCAGGGACAGTTAATGCATTTAAGAATAAATTTGATGCGCATAGCTTTTAGAGCAAGGTGATATAAATGAAACTGGTTGTATACAGACTCTGCAGATTCTTCTAAACCAGCATAAAGACGTTAAGTTTAGTGACTTTCATTTATTTGGACCTGCAAAAAATTTGGAAAGGGACATGGATTCAACTCCGATGCAAACCTCATGGCCTTGGTGACCAAATTGTTTAATGAGCAACCAGTCATTTTTCTTGAACAGCATCCGATGTCTCTCCAAGCAGTGAGATGCATGTCTGACTGTCTATAGAATAGTACGCTTAGGTGATCAGGGCCGCGTCCCAAGTGGCCTGCAGTTCTGTTGGGCAGGTGGCGATCTGTTTTATCCATGTGTTGCGAGGGTGACCCCTATGACGTCTCCAAGATGAGCATGGCTTCTTCCGGTATCTCACCCCCACAGTCTGTCAGAGCATCTCGTGGCTGGGACTTCCCAGAAAAGGTGAATGTGACCGAAGAGGGAGAGATGACAGCAATCAATCGTTGAGACAATGCCTGCAAGTTGAGTATGTCGAACTAATTCACTGTTGGAAATCATGTCATACCAGACGCTCCCAAGGAAGCTACTCTGGTTGCGCAGGTAGAAGGCCTCAAGACACTACTGTCCTGCTGTAGTAGTGTCAAGGAATCTGAGCCATACAGGAGAACGGGAACAATGCAGGAGGAATAAATATGAAGCCTGGTCTCCAGGAAGAGCCTTCATTGGGAGCAGACTCTGAGTGAATGGATGAAGCCGCTAAGCCCATCCAACGGGAGATGTCGTGACTGCTGCATGCATCAGAGGTGGCTGCAACGGAGTTGTCGTTTATATTGCCTATTACTGTCAACCCGATACTGAGTTACTGATCTAGAATTCTCAGGACAAGAGAAGTAGAGGCAGACCTAAATAAGTCCACCAAGGTCGTTGTGTATGACAAAGACGAGAATAGTAGTACTGCCCCCACAGAAAGCATGTCGTAAGAGGCGGCAAACTGTGTGACATGGCATAACATTGGCCATGGTTAGATTTTAATCTGCAGCACGCCATGGCATCATTGAGAAAAATTTTACCTAATTAATTAACTTGATTTCTCGCTATGGTCGTCGACTTTCAAAATTTGTAACTTTTCTGTTTGTTTGTCAATAAATATGATTTTATTGAATAAACAACTTGTGGGTGTTATTGTTTTTGTTGTGTGTTTGTTAGTTTCTGAGATGCATAAAGATGAAGTTGAACATTTATGAAAATCTCGGAAAAAAATTTGGACTCGGCCACTGGGCCTAGTCGCTCTGATAGAAAACCATGGAAACCACAACAATGTATCGATACTGTATTTACAATATCGACACAACTGTTAGTTTCCAATTTAAACGTAGTTCTTTCATCTAAACAAACAAAATAAACAGATCTACTCGATGAAGATCTTTTCCAACAACCTACTCCACCTACTCGGCTTGCTTCAAACGGCATATACAAATTTAAAATTGTTCAAAAGCCATTTGTAATCTAACATACAATACTTTAATGGGCAAAATATCATGTGTAGATGGATGACGTCTTCAGCATTAAAAAAATGGCTGTTGGGAGTGTCTCCGTTCAACAACAAAAATTATTTTTAGAATTCCGTTTTTGTAGGACGAGTTGGTCAAATTAATTTTGACCGTAGTGTGCTAAAGGTTAAGAGCAGCATAGATGGCGCCTAAATGGCTGCGGGTCTACTTTGCTCTAATGTTTGAGTCTATTAAGATAGACTCACACATTGGTTAACCATCCTCCAAGAAACTGGTTGTATACGGGACTCTACAGAGTCATCTAAACCAGTATAAAGACATTAACTTTCTGCTTTATATTAATAAAGAATTTGTTAGTGTTATTGTTGTTATGGTGTGTATGTTAGTTTCTGAGATACAAGAAGGTCATAGTGGTGAAAAATAGCACAAACATATAGATTTACTCGATAGCAGCGTCAATCGGTTATAATAAAAAATTGTAAAAAATCGGCACAAAAACGTACTAAAACTACTATTGATGTTTACCGTAATGGCTACCTACATAAACAAACTAAATAGATCTACCTGAAAAAAATCCATTGCAAAATCTTAACTCTCCCATTCTCAACAATGGGCGAATCTTCAAATCCAAGCGAAAAACAAGAAATTCTTTCCAAAATCTCAAACAAATTTGAAAATTGCCATTGTTTTCATCTAACCATTCATGACAAAAAGTTGGAATTTTCTACAATCAGAAGAGCAGTATATTCAGCTGTATCTATGACATTAATCAGGTGGTTTATATACGATGAAGTGATGACCCCAGAGCTGGTGGCGTGCAACGCCAGTGGAATGGAGCCAAATCATCGTAATCTAACGCCGTTGGACCGGAAAAAGTTAAGTTAAATTATCATGGAGAAGGAAAATTGAGACAAGTCTAAAAACAGCACGAAAGATTTGAGGGGAACTGGAAACAAAGGCTCATGACGAGAAGACTGGTGAGTATTTGTTGAGAACATATGCCCCACGGGGAATTAAAAGGTTTTGATTGACTGACTGATTGCTTGATTGATCGGCTGATTCTAAACAAAAAAGCTACATTGGCATAAAGAAAGAGTCTACTGCATCATCGTCAAAAGTTACATACCCTTATGATTTACAGCTCCCATATTGGAATGACCTCCTCCGAGTTGTCGCAAGGACTTCTCTAAGTTTGGAGCACTTTTCGACCACCTTCCGTCTGCAAAAATAATGGATGAACGCGGGTGCCTATCTTTCTGTACTGAGCTCGGCCCCCAGGTCTTGCCCTTTTTCCCATCAACTGGAGGATCTATGAAAATATAAATAAGAGATAATGATCAGAGACCTGCAGATAAATAAGTCCTAAATATAACAACAGTTTGACACGGTCAGGTCATCCCTAACCAGTGAGATCGTTGGAGTACACATGAAGACATCCTCACAACCCCACGCCACGATTCTCTGTCAGCGGCCGCTGTCTGTGCCTCTTCTGGTCAGAAATTGGGCATTCTTTTATGTTGTCCTCCTATCTCTTTTTGGGATGGCCTCTTTTTTGTCTGCCTTGCACCTTTCTGTGCAGGATCGTATTTACAAGACCATTTGATCTTGATATGTGACTGAACCAAGCGAGTTTCCTCTTTTAACAGTTGCCCAGAGGTCTTCAAAAGGCCCTAATCTTGTATTTCATCATTTGTAACTCGATCTTTGTGCGCGATGTTTAAAAGTCTTCGGAAACATCTCATCTCCCAGGCCTGTATCCTTCGCTGAAAGTCAGCTGTAACTGTCCATGTCTCACAAGCATAGAGGAATATTGACAGGCCCAATGTATCCATTAATCTGTTTTTTGTGCATAGTGTTAACCGTTTATCTTGCCAGATTTTGTTAAGTCGTGCAAGTACTGCTATTGTCTGTGCTATTCTGGCCAACACTTCACATTTTGATCCTTCATCACTGACAATCAAACCCAGATATTTAAAATGGTCAACCACTATGAGTTTCTGGCCAGTTTTTGTGACATGGTCACAAGCATAAAGACACCTCTACTAGGGCACTGGTTCTCCTATCGCTACTCATCTCAAAAGTTATGACCACAAAATTGTTGTTTATTAAGGCTTTCACTTTCTTTTTCCAAAGGTATGCGCCTTTCAACCATAGATAGTCTTTATGGTTATATTAGAGCAAATGACCCGTCCAAATACATTTGACATCAAGGCCTAACATACATTTGCATCTTTTAAAAAACTTGCAATAGTTAAACATATCCACCAAGATAGAGTAGGCACTCAGATTTCTAGAACTATCTCCTGCTCCTTAGATGACATACTTTGGTTAAACTTTATCACGGGGCGTCTCAGGCAAATAACTTTGCCTATTAGAGTAGAGTATCGAGCTACAGCTGGATAGTTTGAGAGGTGTGGCTACCAATTCTATCGTCATTGCTGTCGTGTCTCCCCTAACAGAATTAGGTACCAATTTAGTGTTGTTTTTCTACCATTTGGTAGGCTCAGGAATACCCCTGCCCCTCCGTTTTGTGTTGTGTTTGTTACAGAGCCGTCGGTGTATGCATGGGTCCAGTCCATGCTTGGGTAGTTTTTCGTTATGTACCTCAGGGTTATGTTTCTTCTTTCTTTTTCAGTCTGGCTGTTCTTGTTTCCAATACCTGGTATATTTTCTACCACCTCTGGAAATATATACTGCCCCCAGGTAGGTTTGCGTACAGTAGGGATGGGCTTTGGTGTTGTTAATGCATTCATAGGGTCTTCGTTCATCTTTGCTTTGGCTATTTCTGCAAAGTTTCTCCGCTTTAGTTTCCCATTTCCAAAATTATTTAGTATCTTATGCATTGGATGGTCTGTCAGTCTTCTGAGTTTTTCTGCTTGCTGCTGGAATTTGCAGTCTCTTCTGTCAGTCATGGATTGCAGATTTGTAATCTTTTCCAGTTCTACAATTGGCGTTGACTTCAGGCCTCCTGTTATAACTCTCATGGCTTGGTTTTGGAGTTTGATAATTTTGTCAAAGTTCGCCTTTGCTGCTGTTGTCCATGCCGCAATGCCATACTCGAGAACTGGTCTCACTCTTCCAGTGTACAGTTTCTTTAGTATACTTTTTGTCTGCTCCCCAGCTTGTGCCAGCAAGTTTCCTCATGAATGCCATTCTTTGTCTGGCTCTCATTCGGTTTCTCTCGATCTGACTTTTCCATGTCATGCGCTGATCAAATGTGACTCCCAGGTAGTTTGGGTTGTCGTTTGGCCGCAGATATTTGCCGTTAGGACTTATTTTGGTGTTTTGGGGTTTGTTTGAAAGCGAGAATATCGTACATGTTTTTTCCTCATTTATTTTGACCAGCCATGAGTTCGCCCACTCTTCCAGTGATGTTAGGGCCTGCTGCATCCAATTACTTGCTATGGTGAGATTCTTTTCAGAGGTCCACATAGCCAGATCGTCTGCAAACATGGAGCTGTGGACTCTTCTTGGTATATTCTCTGCGATGTTTATATACACCAGGAAAAGTGTGGGTGACAGTAGCCTTCCCCCCCCCCCCCCTCTTGGGGTACTCCTTGCTCCAGTGTCACCTTTTTTGCTCATCTGCCCTTGTACTTGAACTCTGGCTGTTCTGTTTTCGAGGTAGTGGCTGATCCATCTGTACATTTTTCCAGATACTTCACTTCTTAGTAGCTTGACTTTAAGTCCCTCTTTCCACACCTTGTCAAATGCCTTCTCTAGATCCATCCAAACTGCTACTGTATGCTTTTTCTCTTGGTAGTCATCCTTTATTTCCTGTACTATGAGAGTGATCTGGTCCTCAGTGGATCTGAATTGTCTAAATCCTGCTTGCTGTGGAATTAATATGTGTTTTTCTTCCAGGTGCCCCATCACTCTGGTGTTAATCATACGCTCCATCAGTTTGCCTACACAGCTCAGTAGACTGATGGGCCTGTATCCATTTGGATCTGTTCTATCTTTATCTTTCTTTGGTACTGGTATAAGTACAGCACCTTTCCATGCCTGCGGTACAATTCTCCTTTTCCAGCTTTGGTTCAGGACTGATAGTAACTTCCTCTTTGCTGTTTGGCCCAGCCCCATCAGCATTTAATTTGTTACCCCATCTATTCCAGGCGATTTCTTTTTCTTTAAAGTTCTCATGGCCTCATCCATTTCATTCATTGTTAGTTTTGCTATCATGTGCTCCTCTGGTGCCATCTGATGTTGTTGTGGCTCTTTTCTTCTTCACTAATGTCTGTATGCCTGTCTGTAGGGACATCAATGTGGTTTGCTCTGGCATAATGTTCTATAAAGGCATTTGCTGCTTTTTTTCCAGTAAGCATGTTGCCCTGCTTGATGGTAATTTGTTTATTTGATGGTGTTTCGTCATTCATGGCTCTGACTAAATTCCATAGTTTGTTCCCTTCTTTATCTAAATTGAGGCTTTCTGTTTTGTTTTTCCAACTGTCTCTTGTTATTTGGTTCAGTGTTCTTTTGTATTTCGCCGTGATGGCCTTGAGGGCGATATTTGCATCCATAGATTGCTCTCTCTCTGCCATGTTCCTAGCATTTGAGACTTCATCCTCCGCTTTCTGCAGTTCACGATTCCAATATGGCTTGTAGTTTTCCCTTGCCCCTCTTGAGATGGTTTCAATGGCTGCTTGCATTATTGCTTTGCTTAGGCTTTCCACCATAGGTTTCATATTGTTATTCCGTGTGTTGATGGTTTCACACAGTCCATCTGTCAGCATTGCAAATCTGTCCCAGTCGGCTCGTCTATAGTTCCAACGTGGCAGCGGTTTTATTTCATGGGGGCCTACTTCCATTTCAATTTCTAGCCTAATTGGCCTGTGGTCGCTACCTGCCAATTGGTCGAGGACCTGACGATCTATTTTGTGGTGAATATCCCCCGTGGAGAAGGCCCAGTCTGGAGTAGAGGTGGTATGCCATGTTCTAGAATAGAAGCTAGGGCTGTCGTCCGGCCTATTGATAGATAGAGATTTGTGTCTATCTTCCAGTCTTCCACTTCATCCCCTCTGTTGTCTGTATCTGCATATTTCCATCTCTCCGAGTGGTTGTTGAAGTCTCCAACCACTAGGCAGCTGGAGTCCTTGATTTCCATACTTGAGAGTGACAGGTCTTTGTTGGGTGGGCCATACACACCTTTCAGTCTAACACATCCGACTTCAGCAAGCATTTATTTTAGTACTGGGTTAGCATTCCCTCTTCAATCCCTTCTCCATAGCTAGTCTGCTCTATTGCAGCCTGTTATCCGGTAAGATGGCGACCAGGCAACAGCTGCTCTCATGGTCTGCGATATTCGTGTGGTTTGTTCGTTCCACTTAATGTATGGAGCGCGGTGTTGTGTGACGATCATTTTCTAGCACGTCCTACACTATTCACAGGAGGCCTATGTGTGTATATTTCATCGGAATTCGGAGATACACGATCTGTTCTTCATGTGTAATATAATACACGTTGTTGGATAGGACGTCACTACGGATTGCGCACCGTCCTTGGTTGCGTGCCATGACCGGAAGGTGTAAGGTGTGCTCATGCTTGACACCACATTCCAGTAGCGCTGAGGCCGGCTAGCTCTTCCCTGGAAGAGTAAAAAGTGAAATTAGTAGCCTGCCGATTAAAGTGAGCTCACAAGCCAACCTCACCTCCTCGGGGTACACACTGGGCAACTAGAACCGTGAGGCTCTAGGCTAACGAGGCAATGGCTCGCCTGGGGGGAACGGGCTCCTTCAGATTAAATGCAGATGTTAGCCCACCGCAGCTTGGAGAGGAGATGGGTGCCGCCAGGTGATTTCAAGCCTAAGAATCACACATGAGAACAAAAACGAAATCTATTGCGTTGGATTTTCATGTCTTCATGTGTGCCCCAACGACCTGATTGGTTACAGGATGAACTGAACTGAATTCAGGACATCCACATGGAGGTCAGGAGGGTCTTGGCAGCTCTGGTTCGCTGGCCCTGATGCTAGCGGGCAGTCAGCTATGGATCGCTGACCGCTGTAGCTCATGTATTGCTCAGCATCTTGATCCCTTTTCTTGGTGTTTCAAAATCTATTCTGGGTCTCATGTTTTTTCATCATCAGACCTGTAACCTGAAAGGTCATTGGGGCCCCAATACTGCAGCTTGTGGGACCAGTTCCCGCCACTCCACTCGGTTTTGTGCCAGGATATTTGTTCTAGCTATGGACCTTCCGATCTCTTTTTCTGCCTCCCTCTCTTACGTTTCCCAGGCACAGTACCTGGCAGGATCGTTTTGGTTAACCCAGACGATCTTGAAACATGCCCATACCATGTGAGCTCGCGTGCTTTTACCAAAGTAAAGAGGTCTTCATATTGGCCAACCTCTTTCTTAACGGTGTCACAAAATGCCTTATTCGTGATGTGGTGTTCTTTAGTTGACCCCTCCCTTCGATCACCAATATAAGGACTGTGTCATCAGCATACCTATTTTCTGGGATCTGATATCCACTTGTGACATGCCGGGTCTGTAAACTGAGCCTGATGTGATTCAAACCTGGTACATTGTTATTGTTAACCAAGCTCACAAACCCTAGGCCACCAAAATCCCAATCCATACAGTGAACCAAACACTCTACGCAGTGTGTTCAAAAAGTATTCTACCTTATTTTTTCCACGGAAACAAATGAGACATGGGTGGGTGTTGACTTCAGCAGGGAGTTATGGGGTGGTCATGCACATGCATGAATTTATTTCCAGCCCACAGATTGCATCAGTCGCCTTTCAGTCTTGAGTGAAGTGGGTTTTCATTCACAACGAAATGATGCAATGTCAAAGTCATGTTGACTGTTGTCTTTGACTCCCATGGGGTTGTGCGTCATGAATACGCACCACAAGGTCAAAACAATACCAAAGAGGAGTACTACATGGAGGTTATCCTTGATTCCAACTATGGCGAGACTGCTGGGAGAAGTGTACGTAGTCCTTAGTTAGAGTACTTTGAATGAGATTAGACTTTCAAACCTCCAGGTGAGTAATTGTATTGTTCTGGCCCAAAGGTCGGATATGTTTTTTGAACACACCTTGGTGGAGTTGGAGTTGGCTATTGGTTAAGTGACATGGCTCACAATCCGAAGGTGCTGGGTTCACTCCCCATCATAGCACCGGCCGTTATCCAGGGAAAGCAAACCCATAGAAAATGCAGGAGGAAGCAGACCCTTACATATAATGCATGATGAAGTCAGATGCACTGGGCAACAATAAAAACATAGAGCAATGCACACTGCTTTGAGGAATAGAGAAATAAGTGACTGCAAACAAACAAAAAATAATATCCAATCTCGACCTTTCTTTAGTTAATTTGTAGCTATGCCCTTTTGTTCTTGTAGGTGGTTGTATTTTGAAAAGCTTGTTATAGTCTAATTTATCCTTTCCTTTCATCATCTTATAAACCTGTATTAAGCCACCTCTAATTCTTCTCTTTTCTAGACACTGTAGGCCGGTTTTTCTGAGTCTTTCCTCATTAACTGTAATTCTGGAATCCCACTATCAGCTTTGTCATTCTTTTTTGTATCCTTTCCAGCATGTTTATATCCCCTTTTCAGGGCTTGGTAGCAGGAGTTTGAGAACGAATGAATGACGAAGGACACGGTGGAATTCGTAACCAGTGACGTGGGATTTTGAAACATTTCGCCACTTGGTAGTGCTGCCTAGCAATCCCCAAACATATTAATAATAGGCGGAAATTCTTCAGCAAGATTCATGAACTCAGAGTTATCCATTTCTCTTCTACCAAGCAAAATCACAAAAACAATCACTTACTAGCAATTGCTCTAAAACGGGGAGGTGCCGTGCCATGTGTGGGTGTGGCAGGAGGGCTGTCCACATTAATAACTCCATCTGCATAGCTGCGTTTGTCATATACAGGTAAATCCTCCTTCTGCACAGTTATATTATGTCGAAAATCTAAAGAGAAACATAATAGATTGAAAAGCGGTTTTTTAAACATAACAGAAACATATGGGTACTGGTGTTTTATACTTGTGAATGATTCTATCACGGACTAAATACTTGTCCTTTCAAAATTGAAAGGAGTGATTCCAACTACCGTAGTTTGGCCAGAGACCTGGCAACATCTCTGAAATATCATCCATCACACTGCACTTGCTACATTTGGAAGAAGAACTATTAAATGAGATGACTGATTTAATCAGAAAGCCACCAACGATTACCATAAGATGAACAGACAAGAACCAACTGTTGTATTGCGCCTAAGAACAGGACACAACCAACTCCTCAGCCAGATATACACAAAGTATACAAAATATACAGCAATTCAGCTGTGTGTACATGCGGACAGGCACCCCAGACTGCAGAGCACATATTACAAAACTGCCCCGAATATGATATACAGAGAAAATCCCACTGGTCGATAGAAACAACACTGGAAGAGAAACTTTATGGACCTATATGTGAACTACAAAAGACAGGGAAGTTTATACAAGAGACAACATTGCAGATATAGACAATATTGTCAAGTGAACAAAAGAAGAAGAAGCTGACTGGTTTGAAGCAAAAGAGTTTGTTTGTTTTTTTCCCGTTCGCCTTATTTCTTTAATCCTCGAGGAGGTGTGCGTTGCACTGTGGTTTTTATTTTGCGCCTGTTGGCACAGTGCATCCTACTTCAGCGCACATTTTATGTAAGGTTCTGCTTCCTCCTCCCTTTTCTAAGGGTTTGCTTCCCCGGGGTAACGGACAGTGCTGTGATGGGAATTGAACCCAGCACCTTTGGATTGTGAGCTGTGTCCTTTAACCACTAGCCCACGCTGTTTCCGAAGCGAAAGCGAAGGATATGACACCCGTCATTGAGGCCAAGCTCGCTGCTCTGATTAAATACAAGCAGCTCCCAAATGCAGGTACTCTACACAACTTCAAGTCCGCCAGAAGCCAGGTACAACAAACAGCTCGTCGTTGTGAAAATGAGTATCACCATCATATAGTCAATCATGACTGAAAGGGGCTACTACGAGTATTTACTAATTTGGCCATGTCTGCAGAATGAAAGAAGGCCGCCTGCCATCAATGCTTGTTGCTCCTTTTGGTGTAAAGGTCATTAACAACCCTCCTCCTGCAAATTTGATCATGAGCTCCCCTTTCTGCCTCTCCGCAGTTGAGAGTTCATTTTCACAGCCATTAATTCTCAAGGTGGTTCTTGGTCTACTTCTGTCCCCCTTCCCCTGTGAATTCCATGTCAGGGTATTCTAGAGCTGCTCTTTCTGCCTCTTCCCAGTTGAGGTCCAGTGACAGGTCTGCGCCAGTCCCCCAAAGCTTTTCGAGCATGGTCACTTCCCCGGGCCAGACTGCTTCTCTTTGGTCTGCATAAGTGGGGCCAACCCTGAAAAAAAATGTCAGTTTTCCAGCCATTGTTGAGACCCGGATCCAGTCGGTTTTTCATATATGACCAAACTGGGCTACCGTAGAAATCGACTCAAATCACGTCTGTTTGTTATGATGAATATATCACATCCTTCGTCTACACAGGTTTGACCAGCGTGAAGCCTTTTGTGTTAGATTAAAATGAATTTGAAACACTTTATTTTCTTTACGGGGATTGGAACCAGCCCATTACTGAGAATGGTAAAGTTAAGTTGTTGTAAAAGATCTTTGTGAGGTTGATCTGTTTAGTTTGTTTATGTAAATGAAATAAATTTATTTGTAGAGTAAACTAACAGATCTGCTGATCTTATAAATGAAAAGTACAAGTTCTTTGTGATAATTATGTAGGATTTATTGAGGAGTGACGTTCCCTGATCGGTAAGTCCAAATGTTTGTGCTTTGTTTTTATAAATGTTCACCATCTTCTTCTTGTATCGCAGAAAATAACACACACACAACAAAAACAATAACACCAGCAAGTTCTTTATTCATTTATGTCTCTACACACAACAAAATTATATCTATAGACCAACAAACAGAAAGGTTACAGGCTCTCAAAGTCAACAACCATAGTAAAACGTGATGTGTTAAAAATAATGCAGTCGCAGATGAAGTTGCATAAATTTTCTATACGGGTTGGTAAGCCTTTAACATTCCAACAGCATGAGATTACCACGATTTGGTTCTGTTTCACTGGCCTTGCACACCGCCAACTCTAGGGTCATCGCTTTATCGTATATAAACTACCAGGTCAATGCCAAAGAAACGACTGAACATACTGCTCTTTTGATTTTAGAGAGTTCCAACTTCTGTCATGCACGTTTAGACGAAGAAAATGGAGATTGTGAAATGTGTTTTAGATTTTGGAAATGATTTCTTCTTCTTTTCACTTGGATTTTCACTTTTCATTGTTGAGATTGGGAGAGTTAAGTTTCTACAACGGATTTTTCTGAGTTAGATCTATTTAGTTTCTTTATGTAGATACAATAATTACGTTTATAGTCGAAGTGACAGAACATAGCCATTGCGGTAAACATCGATAGTAGCATAAGTACGATTTTTGGCCAAAATATTTGTTTCTCGTAACCAAGGGACGTCGCCGCTACCAGGTGAGTCTATATATTTGTGCTATTTTTCACCACCATCACCTTCATCTTCTTGTATCTCAGAAACCAACATACACACAATTACATCAACAAGTTCTTTATTAATATTTGTCTTAGACAACACACACACAAATACGAGAATCAGAAGGTTAAGGTTAACTATAATTTTAGCTCAGTTTGTTTAATGTTTATTAATTTCTTTTTTTTTTTAAGAAAAAAAACTGACAAACGTAGTTGCTCTTCTTTGAGCTGTAAGACAATCTACAAAAATTAGGCCAAAAAGGCTAAACTGCAGAATTTTTTTTAAAAGGCAGGGCAGAAGTCCAGTAGAGAGGGGCACCCAAGAGAATGAATCAGAAGTGTACAAGCAGCAAGCAAAGAAAAACACCCTTCACTATTTGCTGAAAGAGACTAAGCACCCATGGGTCTGCCCAGAGAGCACTGATGAAAATAAAGAGCCACTTAAGCTTTAGCCATGGGAAAGGAGACTTGGGAAAACAAAGAGCCAATTGAGCTTTAACCACGGGGAAGGAGGCTTGGGAAAACAAAGAGCCAATTGAGCTTTAACCACGGGGAAGGAGGCTTGGGAAAACAAAGAGCCAATTGAGCTTTAACCATGGGGAAGGATACTTGGGAAAACAGAGCCACTTAAGCTTTAACCACGGGGAAGGAGATGGGAAAAGAAAGACCCAATTGAGCTTTAACTACAGGGAAGGAGACTTCGGAAAATAAACCAACCTGTTGCCATGCAGTCACCACCGGAAGATGGAAAGGCTATAGAAGACAACCCAGAATATATCACATAACCTGACCTGCTGAAGATGGAGTGTGTTAGATAAGACGCAGAGACCAATCTAAAGACATGGTCATGCGACAATCAAAACTAACGATATCCCAACGTCCTTATCAGCTACAACTGGGGGAGGAACAGAGCCAGGATTTTAGCCTCAAAAGGACCCACCAAAGCAGTTTGTGCATCTACCAACCAAATGGTCAGGGGATGATGATGATGATATCATCCCTTTAGCTGTGAGCTGGCAGTTGTTGACAGCCCAATGCCTCGTAGGACAAAAGCACACGTTCTCCTTAATTGTTGTAGTGATGTGTAGAGTGTGTTGAGTATGGTGGGGTGTGGTGGTAACAGTAGGTTCCGCAGATTGGCCAGCCTTGGGCCCAAAATCAGGAGGTGCTCGACTGACTCCTCGTGGTCATGGCAGAATCTGGAGTTTGGTTCACGTAGTGGGTCTAATCTATTCAGATGTTTGTTGAGAGGGGCATGGCCTGTTCTCAGCTTGAAGATCAAACAATAGTCAGGGGAAGGCAGAGTAGTGCAACTGGCCAGAGATCTACATTGCCAGAACTTGCCACAGAAGCAGACCTGGCACAGAAGCTGTGTGGCTGTCACCTGGGCATGGCGAGGACTGTGTAGTTAATCCTATCAACGGAACTACAGACCTAACAAAACCAAAAAAGCCTTAACACAGAAGAAGATGAACAGAATAGAACCGAACACAAGAACAGAATCTTACCAGAAGGTTCGCTTATCTTCTTTCCCCCATATTTCAAAGCCTTCAACCTGCTCTTGCGGCTTTTCCGCTTCTTTGGAGTAGGCTTGAGCATGACTTGCTGAAGGATGAGTATATTCAGCTCTCGTTCCAACAGCTCAATCTCTCGAGCTGCCAAATCCTGCTCTCTTTTCTTTAGAGCATCTTCTTGAATCTTTTGTTGAAGTCCTTGCTTTGTTAGCTCTTCTTCCCTAGATCTAAGTTCCTAAAGAAACAAAATACACACATAAAATTCTAGATCTAAGTAAAGAAATGATATACACGCATAGAATTCTAACTTAACTTAACGTCTTTATACTGGTTTAGAAGACCCTGCAGAGTCTGTATACAACCAGTTACATTTACATCACCTTGCTCTAAAATCTATGCGCATCCAGTTTATTCTTAAATGCATTAACTGTCCCTGCCTCCACTACCTCCCCTGGCAATGCATTCCAAGCAGACACCACTCTCTGACTAAACCAATATTTCCTAATATCTAACCTGGACCTCTCTTTAGTCAGCTTGTAGCTATGCCCTCGTGTTATTGTAGGTGGCTGTATTTTAAAAAACTTGTTATAGTCTAATTTATCGATTCCTCTGATCATCTTATAAACCTGTATTAAGTCACCACGAATTCTTCTCTCTTCGAGACACTGTAGGCCGGTTTTTCTGAGTCGTTCCTCATAACTGTAATTCTGGAATCCCACTATCATCTTTGTCGCTCTTTTCTGTATTCTTTCTAGCATGTTTATGTCCCCTCTATGATAAGGACTCCACACCTGTACACAGTACTCCAATCTAGGTCTAACTAAAGCTTTATACAGTTTGACGATCACTTCCTTGCTCCTATGTTTAATATTTCTTTTAATCATACCTAACATTGCATTTGCCTTTTTCACTGCTACCTTAACTTGCTCACTCACCTTTCCTGTATGATCTATTATAACCCCTAGGTCCCTTTCCTTATCTATCTTTCTAATATTGTTTTCTCCCATTCTGTAATTATGTTCCATATTGGATCTACCCATGTGGATGACTACATTTATCTACATTAAACTCCATTTGCCAGCTTACAGACCATTCTCGAATTTTATCTAAATCCGACATCAATATATCCACTTCCGCTTTAGATGAGACACTACTGTATAGTTTTGTGTCATCAGCAAATTTTGCAATCATGGATCTCATATCAATGTCCAAATCATTTATATATATCAAGAATAAAATTGGTCCCAAAACCGAGCCCTGTGGCACACCACTTTTCACTTCACTCCACTCAGAGTACTCCTTATTTATGCCCACCCTCTGCCTTCTTCCCGTTAACCAATTTTCAATCCATATGGCAACTTCCCCACCTATTCCATGTGATTTTAATTTTCGAAATAATCTTTGATGAGGTACTCTATCAAAGGCCTTTGCAAAGTCTAGATAAATAACATCCACTGGCCCCCTTTTATCTATGATTTTAGTAACCTCCTCCATGAATTCTAATAGATTTGTTAAGCATGATCTCCCTCTAGTAAACCCATGCTGACTTTTTCTAATGAGATTATATTTGTCTAAATACATTACAAAGTTTTCTTTGATTATTGACTCTAACAATTTACAGACTATGCTCGTTAAACTCACCGGTCTATAATTTGCCGGATCTGATTTTTTGCCTTTTTTGAATAAGGGGATCACTCCTGCATCTTTCCAATCCCGTGGAACAATCCCTTTTGTAAGTGATTGAGAACATAATATAGCCAATGGTTTTGCTAGTTGGTCTCTAATTTCATACAGCAATTTTGGGTGAATACCATCTTGACCTGGACATTTATTCACTTTCAACCCCTCCAATTTTTTAAAAACCATTTCCTCTGTAATGCAGATTGATCTTAATCCCGCTGTATCCATGTCTCTGAAAAATATCTATAGGCTCTGGGATCTCGGAGCAGTCCTCCTTTGTGAAGACTGTGCCAAAGTACTGATTGAGCAAATTAGCAGCCTCCCTATTCTCACTTATTATTTTCCCTGTATTGTCTATGAGAGGGCCTACTTTGTCTTTCGTTCTTTGTTTATTCCTAACATAAGAGAAGAAGCTTTTACTGTCAGTCTTGATCCTCTGAGCAAGTTTTTTTTCAAAGTCTATTTTTGCTGTTTTATTCGCTTTCTGAGATATGTTCTGCTTGTCCAAATATTTTACATATGTTTCTTTTGATTTACCTGCCTCTATATATTTTTTCCATGCTTTATTTTTTGCTCTTCTACATTTCACTACAAATCTAGTTATCCACTTTTTACGCTTGGGGTTTACCTCCCTACATGGAACACATTCCTCTTTTAGAGTTTCTAGAACTGTTTTAAAACTTTCCCACTCCTGTTCAACATCTGTTCCTACAAGAATATCTTTCCAGATTATGTGGTTCGCTGCCTCTTTCATCCTCTTAACATCTGCCTTAGAGTAGTCATATGTTCGTGTGTTTATGTTTACTTCTTTCCCTGCAATAAGATCCCAACGGATGATTTGATGGTCACTTGAGCCAAACAGTTCCCCAACGGTAACGTTTTCAATCATATTTTCCTCTGTGGTAAAAACTAGGTCGAGTATGTTTTTGCTTCTGGTGGCTGCTTCTACATGTTGAATTAAAAAATTGTTCTAAGTTATTAAAGAATCAAAATACACAGACACACAGAATTCTAGATACAAGTAAAGAAACGAAATATAGGCATATAATTGTAAATGTAAGTTCTTAAAGAAACTAAATACACACATATAATTCTAAATCTAAGTTCCTAAAGAAATGAAAAACACATAGAATTCTAGATCTAAGTAAAGAAAGAAAATACATACATAGAATTCTAGGTCTAAACACCTAAAGAAACGAAATACACACATGTAATTAAATCTAAGTTCCTAAAGAAACGAAAATCACATAGAATTCTAGATCTAAGCAAAGAAAGAAAATACACACATTGAATTCTAGGTCTAAACTCCTAAAGAAACAAAATACACTCATAGAGGAGTGTAGACATGGACAGTGATCAGGGGAATACAACAAAGACGCCAGTCCTTTGTTAACCGGTGCCTTTGAAGGATAATTGACATAAAGTGGCAGGATATGGTGAGGAATGAAGACTTGTGGGGAAAGTCGCCAACAACAACAACAAAAGTGAAGAAAATGGGGCTGGATAGAACATACGCTATGGTAGGTACCGTCCAACATAGCCAGACAGGCTCTTATATGGAATCCTCAAAGGAAGAGAAAGAGAGAGGTAGATCATAAAAAATACATGAATAAGATAATGTTGTTGTTGTTGCGTTCGCCTTATTTCTCTAATCCCCAAGGCGGTGTCGGCTCAGTGCATGCGACTTCAGCATGCAGTTTATGTAAGGGCCTGCTTCCTCCTGCATTTTCTAAGGGTTTGCTCCCCCGGGATAACGGCCGCTGCTGTGATGGAGATCGAACCCAGCACTTTCTGTTTGTGAGCCGTGTCACTCTTCATTTCTCTGCCTCCCTTTACATGCCATTATTCCCACTTTCTGTCAGACTTCTTCCTTTCTCTGCCTCCTTTTACATGCCATTATTCCCACTTTCTGTCAGACTTCTTTATTTCTCTGCCATCCCCCCCCCCCCCCTTTACATGCCATTATTCCCACTTTCTGTCAGACTTCTTCCTTTCTTTGCCTCCCTTTACATGTCATTATTCCCACTTTCTGTCAGACTTCTTCCTTTCTTTGCCTCCCTTTACATGCCATTATTCCCACTTTCTGTCAGACTTCTTCCTTTCTCTGCCTCCTTTTACATGCCATTATTCCCACTTTCTGTCAGACTTCTTTATTTCTCTGCCATCCCCCCCCCCCCCCCTTACATGCCATTATTCCCACTTTCTGTCAGACTTCTTCCTTTCTCTGCCTCCCTTTACATGCCATTATTCCCACTTTCTGTCAGACTTCTTTATTTCTCTGCCATCCCCCCCCCCCCCCTTACATGCCATTATTCCCACTTTCTGTCAGACTTCTTCCTTTCTTTGCCTCCCTTTACATGTCATTATTCCCACTTTCTGTCAGACTTCTTCCTTTCTTTGCCTCCCTTTACATGCCATTATTCCCACTTTCTGTCAGACTTCTTCCTTTCTCTGCCTCCTTTTACATGCCATTATTCCCACTTTCTGTCAGACTTCTTTATTTCTCTGCCATCCCCCCCCCCCCCTTACATGCCATTATTCCCACTTTCTGTCAGACTTCTTCCTTTCTCTGCCTCCCTTTACATGTCATTATTCCCACTTTCTGTCAGACTTCTTCCTTTCTTTGCCTCCCTTTACATGTCATTATTCCCACTTTCTGTCAGACTTCTTCATTTCTCTGCCATCCCCCCCCCCCCCCTTTACATGCCATTATTCCCACTTTCTGTCAGACTTCTTCCTTTCTTTGCCTCCCTGTTACATGTCATTATTCCCACTTTCTGTCAGACTTCTTCCTTTCTCTGCCTCCTTGTTACATGTCATTATTCCCACTTTCTGTCAGACTTCTTCCTTTCTTTGCCTCCCTTTACATGTCATTATTCCCACTTTCTGTCAGACTTCTTCCTTTCTTTGCCTCCCTTTACATGTCATTATTCCCACTTTCTGTCAGACTTCTTCATTTCTCTGCCATCCCCCCCCCCCCCCCCTTTACATGCCATTATTCCCACTTTCTGTCAGACTTCTTCCTTTCTTTGCCTCCCTGTTACATGTCATTATTCCCACTTTCTGTCAGACTTCTTCATTTCTCACTCTTCTAATGTCGCTCAACACTTCTTCCCACACGGAAACAGATAAAGTGAACAACAACGAGCCAAACCTTCTCCCTGCTACGCAGTTCATCGAACATTTGTTCAATCTCCAGGCGCCAGTCATCCTGCATCGTGTGAAAGGAATCATGTGGTGTTGTAATGAAGGAAGATGTTGCAATTTCTTGTAGGCGCTGAAGAATTTCAAGAAAAGTTGGTCGTTCGTGGGGTTCTTGATACCAGCAATCTGAAACATTAGCAATAATAAGATATTGAATATGGGAATGGGATCAAGATGCTGAGCAGCACATGAGCTGCAGTGGTCAGCGACCCATAGCTGACTGCAAGCATCAGGGCCAGCGAACCAGAGCAGCCAAGACCCTACTTCACCTCCACGCGGTGATCCTGGATAACAGGCTGCATCAGGGCAGACTGGCTAAGGAGAAGGGATCAAAGAGGGAATGCTAACCCGGTACTCAAAAAATGCATGCTGAAGTCGGATGTGTTGGACTGAAAGGTGCAAATATCGCAGCCAGGCTGTAAACTACGACACAGCGCATTCCGTTCTCTAGACTACATTCTGCTACTTAAGCCCTTTCAGGGTTTGGTAGCGGGAGATTGAGAACGAACGAAGAAGAAGAAAATGGGAATAAATCATAGACTAGCCGGTCATACAGACATGTTCCCATGTTGGGGGAACAAATAAATGGTGGAACATGTTCTCCAGGTCTGTCTGGTTCATGAGAGGTGCAGAGTGACAACATGGCCTGTCCCAAGCTAATTAAGGGATAAGCTGTATTGGCAGCGAGAGAAGCTTGAACCAGATCATGGTGTTTATAAATGAAGTTGGTGGTGATTATTTGAGGAGACGGAGAGCATGAGGAGGAGCAGCAGCAAAAGGAAGAGTAGCAGCAGGAGTAAGGGAGGAAAAGGGAGGAGGAGGACAAAGGAGAAGATGATGAAGAAGAAGAAAAAGAAGAGGAAGAAGAGGAGTAGGAAGATGAGGAGGAGGAGAAGAAGAAAAAGAAGAAGAAGAATGAGTAGGAGGTGGAGGAGAAGGAAGATGAGGAGGAGAAGAAAAAGAAGAAGAATGAGTAGGAGGTGGAGGAGAAGGAAGATGAGGAGGAGAAGAAAAAGAAGAAGAATGAGTAGGAGGAGGAGGAGAAGGAAGATGAGAAGGAGAAGAAAAAGAAGAAGAATGAGTAGGAGGAGGAGGAAAAGGAAGATGAGGAGGAGAAGGAAGATGAGAAGGAGGAGGAGAAGAAGAAGAAAAAGAAGAAGAATGAGTAGGAGGTGGAGGAGAAGGAAGATGAGGAGGAGAAGAAAAAGAAGAAGAATGAGTAGGAGGAGGAGGAGAAGGAAGATGAGGAGGAGAAGGAAGATGAGAAGGAGGAGGAGAAGAAGAAGAAAAAGAAGAAGAATGAGTAGGAGGAGGAGAAGAAGAAAGATGAGTAGGAGGAGGAGGAGAAGAAAGATGAGAAGGAGGAGGAGGAGAAGAAGAAAAAGAAGAATGAGTAGGAGGAGAAAGAGGAGGAGGAGAAGGAGAGCATGAGGAGCAGCTGTAGCAGCAAAAGGAAGAGTTGCAGTAGGAGGAGGAAGAGGAAGGAGGAGGACAAAGGACAAGGAGAAGAAGAAGATGATGATGAAGAAGAAGAGGAGGAGGAGCAGAAGGAGGAGGAGAAGGATAAGAAAGAGCATGCTGCTGATCCATATTTGGGAAGATGAAGAAGTAAGGGATACTCTCAGACACATGCCATGTCTCCTAGCCATGTAGCAGGAACGACTTTCCCTTCGTATTAACCAGTCAAATGCTATTCTTCTTGGAGAATGCTGCTGAGATCCATACTGGGTGAAAAGAGTTTAAAATAAATCTGGCCTTGTTAATCCTGGCGTTAACATCTAGGTTTGTCCCTCCATTTTAATCAATGTTACTTCCCAAATAGGGAGACCCAGTGATCTTTAAGTAAGATGTTCGCCTTGGGTGCTGGAGGTGGGGGTTCAAATCACGGTGAAGACTGGGATTTTTGTATGTGGATCATCCAGTCAAAATTTCCCCTGATCTTTGAGTAGTGAGATCAGACACCCATGTGCAGTGACGCGCACGTTAAAAATCCCTTGGCAGTTGGAAATAGAAAAGAGTAGGCTTAACGGCCGCTGTTCGGGCAAAATTCAAGTTAAAAATCTACTCAAATTATTCTAGAGATTCTCGCCCCATAAAAAATATATAGCAAAATTGGTGACTGTGTGGCTATAACATCAGGTTTTGATTATGTGGTTAGCGGAGCGGCATAGATGGCACCTGACAGTTTGCAGGTCTACCTTGTTCTAATTAATGCTTCCACCCCCCCCCCCCCCCACCCCCAAAAATAGGTGATCGTATATTCCAGGAGCAAAAAACCTAACAGATTTTGGGATTGACCTGGCAAGTCACCAGTGGATTTTTGCCTGCTAAATAAATATGAAATAAAGGAGGTCACACCTCCCCACGACATCTAAGGACACAAGTGGACTGAAGATAGATAGACCGGCCAAATATTTAAAATTGTGCAGCTCTTCAATTATCTGACCTTTAATCTTTATGTGTTCTCTTTGTTTATTTATTCTGATTTCCTTTGTTTTGTTCTAACTTATCTGCAATCCAAGCTTGCTGCTTTATATGTTAGTCTGGGATCAAGATGCTGAGCAGCGCATGAGCTGCACAACTGACTGCTAGCGTCAGAGAGAGCAATCCAAAGCTGCCAAGACCCTTCTACACCTCCACGATAACAGGCTGCAGCAGGGCAGACTGGCTAAGGAAAGGGATCGTAGAGGGAAGGATAACCCTGTACTCAAAAAATGCTTGCCGAAGTCGGATGTGTTGGAGAAAAAGGTGCAAATATCAGAGTCAAGCTGTAAACTACGACACAATGCATTTCGTTCTCTGAACTACATTCTGATACTTAAGCCCTTTCCGGGTTTGGTAGCGGGAGATTGAGAACGAACGAAGCCAGGCCATATGTTAGTCTGTCTGTCTTTCTTTGAATGTGTTTTAGTGCATATGTGACAGCATACATGTATCATCTGTGAAATCAAGGCTTTCCGACTGCTTATCAAATGCCCATAGCATTTCTGTTCTTCTATCTTCAATTGTTTGCACATCGAGAGACACGTGCTCACTATTACCTCTACAAGAAAAATGAGCTAAGTACTTAACGTTTTTATACTGGTTTAGAAGACTCTACAGAGTCTGCATACAACCAGTTTCTTGGAGGGTGGTTTAACCAATGTGAAGGCCATCTTAATAGACTCAAACACTAGAGCTAAATAGACCCACAGCCAGTTAGGTGCCATCTAAAGTTGCTCTTAACAAACCAGCTGGGGAAATGAACAAACAACATGGGTAGATTTTTTTATTGAATTTTGTCCACGCAGCGGCCACTAAGCCTACTCTTTCTGATTTCCAACTGCCAATGAATTTTTAACGTGCTCGACACTGGAGTCCGATCTCACTACCCAGATATCAGGGGAGTTTTTAACCAGAAGATCCACGTGAAAAAAACCCGGTCTGCATCGTGATTCAAACACGCAACCTGAGGCAGACACCTTACCCCGAGACCACCAAGTTCCCCCTTGTTATACACAGCTGGTTAGACTGTGTTGAGACCAAGGATAGAACCCAAACCTTTTACCATAAGAGAAATGCTAACCCTTTTCCTCTACAAGAAAAATGATCTATGTAATTGTTATTAACAGTTGGGTACTGTGCTGAGACGAAGAATCGAACCCAATCCCACTACCATATGAGACACATGCTCACCCTAACATCTACAACAAAAATGAGTTATGCACTTGTTATTAACAGTTGAGTAGACTGCTGAGACCAAAGATCAAACCCAATCCCTTTACCATGAGAGACACATGCTCAACCTTACCTCTACAAGAAAATGAGCTATGTACTTGTTATGCACAGCTGGGTAAAATGAAGTGTGCTGAAACCAAGTATCGAACCCAATCCCTTCACCATAAGAGACACGTGCTCACCCTTACCTCTACAAAAATATGAACTACTTACCTGTCATGAGCTGTGAAAACATCGCTGGACAAGTTGATGGAATGGGCAGAGTCAGTTTATTCACAGCCACTCCATATGCTACACCCAAAGCATCAATCCCTTTGTATGGAGTTTCACCAGTAAGAAGCTCCCAGAGAACAACACCATAGCTGCAGAAACAAGCAGTAATGCAGACAGTAGCAAAGCATGGTGATCATTTTAAGGTAAGCTGTCCTGAACATAAAAGGGCACACTTAACGATGTTGAAAAAATGTTGAATAATTACTTCGTGTTTATGTCGACGTACTTCAGCACAGCTGTCTACATTTTCTTGTAAATCAGTTCTAAACGTATATTTCATTTCTGAAGAAAAACATCTATCACCCTTCTCCTTAAACACGTGATGAAATCGAAATCACAAAACTAAACAAAACTGCACTGAAATATCACTTGAAACACACTTTAAGAACTAGGAATGTAACACTCTCAGTCAGGGAAGGCTAGTTGGCTGTGAGGAAAAAATAGTGCCATAATGATCATCTCCTAGCTACTAATTGACCTGATTCCTAGGCTGTGTTAGGCTGGATGCAATCAGCTTACCTTTCCAATACTAACTGATAAATTCACTTTGGTGCTAACATGTCACTACGCTTAAACGATCTTCATCACAGCACGGCCGTTACCCCGGGGAAGCAAACCCTTAGAAAATGCAGGAGGAAGCAGACCCTTACATAAAATACATGCTGAAGTCGGATCCACTGGGCCGACTACATTCGTGACACGATCCCTATACGTAACATTTAAGAGTCTTCAAAAGCACTTCATTTCAATTGCATGTATTCTGCACTGGATATCTGCAGTAATGGTCCAAGTCTCACAGGCATACAAAAATATTGAGAGCACCAATGAGCGCGGTAGTCTAACTTTTATGTTGATGGCGAACTGCTTATCCTGCCATATTAGTGTCAAATGCGTAAACGTCGCTGTTGTCTGTGCTATTCTGACAATTATCTCAGGCTACGAGCCTTCGCCACTGATCAGTGATCCCAGATACTTGAACCGGTGTACAACTTTGTGTTCCTGACCATTTCCTTTTATCACAAATGTAAACCCTTCCGTGTTATTAGTCATCAGCTTTGTTTTCTCTGCATTATCTCCATGCCATAGCTTTGCGCCGCTCTGTCAAATCTACTGATCAGCTCCTGGAGTTCAGTTTCCGTGCCTGTCAGACCATCTATTTCATCTGCAAATCGTAGGTTTGTAATCATCTTGTCACCTATTCTGACCGTTCCAACATATCCCTCTACGGCCGCCTCCGTTATTCTTTCCAAGAATACATTGAAGAGTGTTGGAGAGAGTATACAACCCTGTCTCACCCCAACAGACGTGCGGAATAATTTGCGTGGTATTCTGTCTACAGAAACTGCACTTGACGTCGTCTCATAAAGGTTCTCAATTACCTTCACAATATTACTATTGATCTTGTAATGCTTATTTGGTGTCCATAGTGCAGCATGCCAAATTCTGTCGAATGCCTTTTTTAAATCGATGAAAATATGATATATGTGTTATTGATACTCTAAGTATTTCTCATTCAATATCCGCAGATTAAATACCTGTTCAGTGGTACTTCTTCCCGCTCGAATTCCTGCTTGCTCTTCGGCAAGGATATTCTCTGCATGTGGTTTTAATCTGTTGAGGATTATTCTTAAGAGAACTTTGCTAGGATGACTAATGAGGCTAATTGTTCTATAGTTCTGACATCTTTAGGTTTCCTGATTTAGGCAGCGGTAAAACCACTGATTTCGTCCAGAAGGTTGGCCACTCTCCTATCCGCCAAATTCTGTTACAGATGTATGTCAGAGTCTCAATTATTACCTCACCTCACACTTGTAGGAGCTCTGCTAGGATATTATTCAGTCACAGTTGTCCCCAACAATTCAGGATAAGAGAGGGAAATGTCTCACAGAAGCCCAAGACATTCGGGCGTGTTGGACAGCGTACTGCTCTGAATTATATAAGCACGAGGGTCGAGGTGATCCAGGAAATGCAATCGCCCCCGAATTGAATATGTTAAGAGGAGAATCAACTGATAACAAGAGAGGAAGTAACTGAAGCGGTAAAGATGCTAAAAAAATTGGATCCATGATTTAAAAATTTGTGGATGACACAAAACTATGCAGGGATGTCTCATCAGAAGCAGAGGTGGATATTTTGAGGTCAGATTTAGATCAAATTCAGGAATGGTCTGAGAGCTGGAAGACGGAGTAAATAAGTGTGTAGTCATTTACATGGGTAGATCCAATATGGAATATAATTACAGGAGAGACAAGAACAATATTAGAATGACCAAAAATTAAAGAGACCTAGCGGTTATAACAGATAATGGGGACGTTGTGGGCTACTGGTTAAGTGGCATGGCTCACAATCTGAAGGTGCTGGGTTCGATCCCCATCACAGCACCGACCGTTACCCCAGGGAAGCAAACCCTTAGAAAATGTAAGAGGAAGCAGACTCGTATATAAAATGCATGCTGAAGTGCCCGGATGCACTGGGCCGACAGGCGTAAAATAAAAACCACAGTGCACTGCATACCGCCATGGAGATTAGAGAAATAAGGCGAACACAAAAAAAACTACACAATACAGGTAATGATACAGGGATGATGAGACATATGGCTATGGAGCAATGTATTATCCAGACCATCTGATGAGTTGCCCAAACCTTCTAGAAATGTGCAATGTAGATGACACTCTATGGGGGAACGAGAAGGCAATCCACATTGCTGTACATTGGAGACAGTGTCTGACATGGGACTATCATCTCATATCCATCCTTTGAATATTTAGTTCTAATTCAGCATTCAGCGTTCATGTCTCATCAGGAGGTTGCTGTGGTCAAGAGGTAAGCCACTCGAACCCTTCAAAGCGACGAACGGAACGGCGTGAGTTTGAGTCCCGCAGGTTTCAAGCTACCCCTGGTCTTAAAGGACCAGAGTGGTTGCATCTTGAACTACCTTCATTCGTCTTGACTTATGTCTTGCCACCGGCCTAAAGTTTGTTCGAAACCAGAGCGTGATTTTTTTTTTTATGTTTGCCTTATATCTCTGTTCCCCAAGGTGGTGTGCGTTGCACTGTTTTTATTTTGCACCTGTCGGCCCAGTGCATCCCACTTCGGCATGCATTTTATGTAAAGGTCTGCTTCCTACTGCATTTTCTATTGGTTTGCTTTCCTGGGGTTTCGGTCGGTGCTGTGATTGGGGAGTGAACCCAGCACCAATGGATTGTGAGCCGTGTCACTTAACTCAAACTCATTCTCTGAGAGTGAGTTTTTTCCTCACTATATTCCAAATACAGCGCTAATTACATCATCAAGACAAAACTATTTGATGATCTTGCCATCATCACTTGTGATGGGCAACTAACTCATAGGTGTAGAGGTACACAGAGAGGATTAGTGTTTGCATAGTTTACAACTCCACAGCTAATAAATTGGAAACAGACTAGGTCTGTAGCAACAATGGTCATAAAGACAAATATGATAATAATAACAATGGTCTTGATGGTAAGGTGTCTATCTCGGCTGCTGGAGGTCGCAGGTTCGAATAACGGTGGAGACCGGGATTTTTTTTGTTGGATCTTCTGTTCCAAATTCCCCCTGATCTCTGGGTAGTGAGATCCGACTCATGTGTCGAGCACTGTAAAAATCCCTTGGTAGTTAGAAATAGAAAAGAGTAGGCTTAACGGCCGCTGCCCAGACAAAAATTCAAAAATTCTAGTTAGAAATCTACCCAAATTATTTGTACCTTCTCCCAGGTCCAGTAAGCCGCAGGAAGTTAGTTTAAAATACCTTCTATGGATAGCCGATAGCCTTCAGCTACTTGGCAATAGACATTAACATGTCTGTTTGAATACCAGGATTCCAAGTATTCCAAGAAACAGTTACCCATCTCAAGACAAGATGGTGACAGCATTAGACTTGTGCTGCTAGATGTGTTCTCATTTGGCTATTGAGACCAATTCTGGCATGGTAGAAGCACTCAATGCACCCATGTGAGAAGTCGAAGTGCATTCTGCTCTTTCGGGTGGCATGCTACTCTGAGCCTCTGTAATGGAGTTTTGCTCTGCGATCTGAGCACCTTTGGTGATGCTAGTGTGCCAGGTAGAACGGTTCTGTGCAAGCAACTCGCACAAGGTGGCATCAATGTTTAAACTTTTAAGAAGTCTCTGTTTTTTTCCTTTGTCCTCCTATGAGAGTTTGCTAGTTCAGAACTAACCATATAACAACTGCTTGAGGATGCGCTAATCCGGCATGCAGACAATATATTTCTTTCATCTTATCTGGGCCTTTTAACGAAGCGTATGGATCCTTAACACGTTAGTCTTACATAGAATTTCAGAGTTAAGCATTTAGTTATATCACCCAATCCTGTGCACCTCAATCTCACTGCTAGAATGAGAGGCATGGCTGAGAGGAGCGATGCATACTTGACAACAACAAGCAGTATCAGAATGGAGATTGTGACAGTGACTTTGACTCTGATGTGGCTATCTGGGACCTTTTTAAGGAACCAGCAATGCACAAATTGCAGGGCTTTCAAATTGTACTCACATCAAGCGGAGAAAGGGGCCTGACAGGATGAAGCAGGAGTATTTACAACTAGCAAGCTACAGGAACCATCATTAAATTCACTCTTCGCCATTTGCTGAGAGAGACTAAGTACATATGGGTCTGTCCGCAGTGCAATGACGTTGACTCAGAACAGATTCAATGTTACATAGTAAGTCTGAATTAACATTAGAGTTGAAAAACCTAATTACAAACATACTCTTTCATACATATTCTATTTCACATCCATATCTATTTCTCATACACACTTTCCCACACACATGCACACAATCAAAGCTTACCTCCAAACATCACTCTTTTTGGAAAACCTTGAAAGCTTGATGACCTCAGGTGCCATCCAGGCATATGTCCCAGCAGCACTCATTCGAGTCGTCTGCTCCACTTCTCTGGCCAGTCCAAAATCTGTAATCTTCAACGTTTTCTGCGATAGATCTACGGTGTCCATTGGCTCTTTGAGTAAAACTATTTCGGAAATAACATTTTAAAATTATTAATGTAGTTTCAATTAATTTGTTAACATTTGCATGTAGCACTACAGGACCGTGATGGTCATTCTGAACTAATTTCTTAACATGAAGCCACTATGGCACATGGCCTCCTTATAGAAACATAAATTGACGAACTTATGTGCTCGTTCAGTGGTACTTTTCCAAGCACTATCATCCGGGAAGCTGTCAGATCTACAAGTGTTTGTCAACAATGATCAACCAGCTCAGTGAATACCGTCTCACTGTGGAATACCAGGAAATTAGGGAGCTGACACACTAGCGAGGGAAGATGCTGCAGACAAGCAACCAGATGTACCAGTTAGATACGATTAGAAGAAAAAGATGATTAAATTAATGAGAGAGTTTCCAACACAAATACAAGATGACTATCACAATATAAGTAGGCAAGAGCAAATTGTCATACTGCGCCTCAGAATGGGACACAACCGACTCCACAGCCAAATGTATACAAAATTTTGGATTGGTAGCTCAAGTATGTGTACATGTGGACAGGCACCCCAGACTGCGGAGCATTTACTTCAGGGTTGTCCAGAGTATAAGATACTGAGGCGGACATACTGGCCAAGAAAAACAACACTGGAAGGGAAACTATATGGACCTATGTGTGAACTGCAGAAGACAGTGAGGTTCATACAAGAGACAACTTTGTAGATGTAGACATACTCCAAGCGGCAGAAGACAGTGAGGTTCACACAAGAGACAACTTTGTAGATGTAGACATACTCCAAGCGGCAGAAGACAGTGAGGTTCATACAAGAGACAACTTTGTAGATGTAGACATACTCCAAGCGGCAGAAGACAGCGAGGTTCATACAAGAGACAACTTTGTAGATGTAGACATACTTCAAGCGGCAGAAGACAGTGAGGTTCATACAAGAGACAACTTTGTAGATGTAGACATACTCCAGGTGAATGACAAAAGAAGAAGTGGAATTTTATTTCATGTACGGGGTCGCTGTGGTGACCGAGAGGTAGGGCACTCACCTCTCAAAGTGATGAACGGAAACGGTGAGTGATCAAATCCCGCAAGTTTCAAGTGACCCCTGGTCTCAAAGAAAGTGGAACCAGAGTGCCTGCATCCCGGGTTACCTTCAATCGTCTTGACTTAATATCTTCTCACTGGTCCAAGATAGCTCAGTACCATAGAATTGAGGTTGATGACCAGCAGTTTGTTCCTCACTTTAATCCAAATACAGCACAGGTTATTTCACCAAGCCTGGTGATGGTGACTAACTAAACATTTCATATCGAGGATACGGGGATCAAGTTGCCTTAGACTTGCCTGTCCATCTCACCTTTGGGGTACACAGCATGACAGCTCTGGTGATGGTGACTAACTTAACATTTCATATCGAGGATACAGGGATCAAGTTGCCTTAGACTTGCCTGTCCATCTCACCTTTGGGGTACACAGCATGACAGCTCTGGTGATGGTGACTAACTAAACATTTCATATCGGGGATACAGGGATCAAGTTGCCTTAGACTTGCCTGTCCATCTCACCTTTGGGGTACACAGCATGACAGCTCTGGTGATGGTGACTAACTAAACATTTCATATCGAGGATACGGGATCAAGTTGCCTTAGACTTGCCTGTCCATCTCACCTTTGGGGTACACAGCATGACAGCTCTGGTGATGGTGACTAACTAAACATTTCATATCGAGGATACGGGGATCAAGTTGCCTTAGACTTGCCTGTCCATCTCACCTTTGGGGTACACAGCATGATAGCTCTGGTGATGGCACTCCATCAATTCCACAAAGGTCTACAACCATCCTTCGGACCTCTGGTTCGTGATCCTAATTTTGACTTCTATGTTTCTTCTCCAAGTTATCTTACGTCTGCCTCTCTTTCAATTTACCTTTTGGGGTATATAACACGGCAGCAGGTAGTTCCTGTGACATATTCTTTTTAATGATAATGTTGCCTACTCAATGCCCATATCAAAATAAGTTTATTGGATATATAATAATAATTATTGTCCATCGCTAGCAATGATGACCACAATATCAGATGGTTTTGTCTTAATAATGTGATGAGCGCTGTATTTGGATTATAGTGAGGAAGTGAATGCTGGTCATCAATCTCACTCTCTTGTCCTGAGTTACCTTGGATCAGTGGGGAGGTAGACCAACGTCTGGTCAGGCACAACATACTGATCAGACTTGTTAGTCAGGGTCAGACAAAACATACTGGCCAAGATCCTCACCTCGGCTTCCCCGTAGCCCTTCCTGGAAACAGGTTGTTTTCATGGCAGCCTGGTTTGCGAGGTGAGGGAAGGATCAACGTTATCCCAATAGTAGTCAGCAACACACAGATGAAGCCAAGCATAGCACAATCGCCTGGAGGACCACGGTCCACCTTCATCAGCACACTCAGAATGTGAGGAAAGCTACAACAACCCATCAATCAACGTCCTTTTAGAAGCGCACAAAAGAGTAATCCTACTCATTGTAGGCATTCAACAACAACAACAACCTTGAATCAGTAGCAAGACTATTGGTCGAGACGGCTGGAGGTAGCTCAGGATGCAGGTACTCTGGTCTTACCTCCTGTAAGACCAGGGGTTGCCTGAAATTTGCAGGATTTAATCACCCACTGTTTCCGTTCATTGATGTGAGAAGCAAGTGCCTTAACCTCTTGACTACAGCAACCACTAGGACATTTACTGAACACTTATAGCCCAAGTGGGGAACTGTGGCTTCCAAACGATTCTGTTGAAAACGTTAAGTCGTGCATTTACCTTGGTCAAGAAATTACAAACAAAAAAAAAGGTATGAGATTCCACTTTGGACAGCAGCAGGATGGCTCAGTTTCAATCGTATCTAACCAAAACTTCAACAGGTCAGAAACGACAAGACAAGAGCCCATACCTTTAACAGCATGGTTATTCCAGCTATGATATATGGCTGCGAGGTATGGAACCTACGAAAAGGAGACGCATAGAAGCTCTGACTCGTTCAAAGGTCAATGGGGTGAAGAACATTGACAGTCTTTCAATGGGACTAAATGGGGTGAAGAACGTTGACAGTCTCTCAATGGGACTAAATGGGGTGAAGAACGTTGACAGTCTCTCAATGGGACTAAATGGGGTGAAGAACATTGACAGTCTCTCAATGGGACTAAATGGGGTGAAGAACGTTGACAGTCTCTCAATGGGACTAAATGGGGTGAAGAACGTTGACAGTCTCTCAATGGGACTAAATGGGGTGAAGAACGTTGACAGTCTCTCAATGGGACTAAATGGGGTGAAGAACGTTGACAGTCTCTCAATGGGACTAAATGGGGTGAAGAACGTTGACAGTCTCTCAATGGGACTAAATGGGGTGAAGAACGTTGACAGTCTCTCAATGGGACTAAATTCACAAACACATAAATCATGTACCAAACTGCCTTCTATCACATCGGAGATGCTGCATTGTTAAAAAAGTGCAGATGGACCAGGTATGTATTCTCATGGAGTACATTAATTATAAGCATTTGATGTTATTAAATTTCTCCATCACGGCGTCAGAAGAAGATAGTATAAATACTTGCTGGAATATTAGTGTATTAAAAGTATAATATTAGTGTCTTTATAAATAGTAGTGTCTCAAAAGTATGAATAGTGTCTCAAAAGTGTAAATATTAGTGCCTCAAAATTTAAAATATTAGTGTCTCGAAAGTATAAATATTAGTGTCTCAAAAGTATAAATATTAGTGTCTCAAAAGTATAAATATTAGTGTCTTTATAAATAGTAGTGTCTCAAAAGTATAAATATTAGTGCCTCAAAAGTATAAATATTTAGGATAGGACTTCGCAATGTGGGATATTGAGGAGATCGTGGGAGGGAGGGACTAGGAGTCCTAAACAAAAATGGAGAGGTTTGCAGATTTTTGTGCAGGAAAGAAATTGGTCATAGGAGGAAGTATGTTTGCAGACAGAGCCATTCATAAGGCAACACGGGTATCCCCAGACCAGAAAACGAAGAATAAGAAAATGAAGAATCAGATTGACCACATCTACATAAACTCCAAATTTAGACGATCATTATTAGATGTCGGGGTCTACAGGGGTGGACATATGTGGCATCAGACCACTTTTTAGTGGTTGCGAAGGTACAGCTGAAGTTAAGGATAAACAAAATAATGCAAGTCTGCAGGCCACAATACCTGAAAGAAGATGATAAAAAAACGAGTTCCGAATAACACTCAGGAATAAATATCAAGCAATGGAGCAGTTAGATGAAGGGGCCAGCATTGAGGATAAATGAGAACAAGCACAAAGTACATGGAAAACTGCATGTGAGGAAGTACAAGGAATGAAGACACGGGAGCATAAAGAATGGATAACAGCAGAAACAATCACTAAGATCGAGAAGAGGAGAAATAAGAAAATGGCCTTACTAAATATTAAAATGAGAGTCACAAAAAGTACAGCACAGAAAGAGTATGTAGAGAGCAACAAAGAGGTTATAAAGAGCATCAAGGCGGACAAAAGACGTTACATTGATGGTCTGGCTGAGGAAGTGGCTGCAGGAAAGGGAAATATGAAAGGTCTATATGAGGCTACCAAGAAACTATCGGGAAAGTATCAACAACAAGATTGACCAGTCAAAAATAAACTTGGGGAAAAGATAACTAACCTTGAAGAACAGAAGAAAAGATGGGTAGAATACTTTGAAGAGCTTTTGAACAGATCAGCACCAGACATCCCACCAGCAGAGGAGGACCTGCCAATCAACTGTGATAGTCCAAGTAAAGAAAAGATTAGAAGGACAATAGAGTTTCTAAGGAACGGAAAAGCAGCAGAACCTGATGGGATACCACCGGAAGCCATAAAAGCAGATGTTGAAACATCTACTAACATGATGAACAACTTGATAGGTGCCATTTGGGAGCAAGAAAGCTTACCAAAAGATTTGAGAGAGGGCTACCTAGTGAAATTGCCTGAGAAGGGAGATTTACAGGAATGCAAAAACCATAAAGGAATAATGGTATTAGCAGTGCTGGGAAAGGTGTTAAATAGAATAATACTAGAAAGGTTGAAAAAGGCAGTGGATAACAAGATAAGGGATGAGGAGGCGGACTTCAGACAGAATAGATCATGCATTGACCAGATAGCCACATTTGGGATAATTGTGGAGTAATCATTGGAATGGAATTCTAATTTGTACATCAATTTCATTGATTATGAAAAGGCTTTCAACAGTTTGGACAGAGAAATACTTTAGAAACTACTGAGGCACTATGGAATTCCTCAAAAGCTCACAAACATAATTAGATGTATGAAGGTATGCAATGTAGAGTTATACACGAAGGACAACTCATAGAGCCATTCAAAATTAAATCAGGGGTATGACAGGGTTTCCTAATGTCACCTTTCCTGTTCATCCTGGCAGTGGACTGGAAAGTAACAACAAATGAGAGAAATTAAATCCAGTGGACCTTGAATAAACAGTTATAGACTACACCAAAGCCTTTGACTGCTTAAAACATCAGCAAATGAACTAAAACTTAAGATCCTAAGAACACGCATTTTTCCTGTGGCAACTTATGGATGTGAAACATGGACGATTACAAAAGCAATAAGAGCAAAGATCGGTGCTTTTGAAACACAGTGCTACAGAAGAGTCCTGAAAATATGATGGACAAAGAAAGAAACAAACAAATCCATCCAGCAAGGCCTGAATCTGGAGGAGAATTGGCTCATAAATGATATAATGACCCGAAAACTGAGGTTTTTTGGACATGTCAACGTCACAACAGAATGGAGAGAGTGGTTATAGAGGGCATGGGCACTGGAAAGAGAGGCAGGGGCCAACCAAGAACACGATGGACACAGAACATCAAGGAGATGCTGAATTTGACCTTGGAGCAGGCCGGAAGACTGGCGGAAGACAGAGTTTCCTACGGACAGGCTGCCATAAGAGTCATAAGAGCAACGTTGTGCAAAGAACATGCTACATAATGATGATGAAATGGCAGACCTGTCCGCATTTGAGACACACATGATTCTACATCATGTAGGAGAGAGTCTCTCGACACAATCTCAATGTCATTAGTTGCATTTATTCTCTAGATCTTTGTGTTTTTCTCTTTGTATTCTCAGTCCAAAGTGATGTAACGTCTCAAGTATTCTTATTTTAGTTTGCATCTGATTGCTGATATGAGACAGAAGAGTCAAATCATCCGCAAAGTCCATGGTGTTTTGTTAGAGACAGAAACAACATGGGGGGTACAGCAATCAGTCCTTCGGACATTGGCACTTGCCCTGTGTATTTCCTTAGCTGAATATACTGCACTAGTCTGGAAAAACTGTCCATGAAAAACTAGTTGATACAGCAATAAATGAGGCAAGTCGGATAGTATCAGGGTGACTAAAACCTACGTCCATCGATAAAATATAACCCATAATTGACATGTCACCATCCAAGATCAGAAGAAGAGTTGCAGCAGAAATGGAATGAGAAAAACAGGAGCATGACCGAAGACAACCAATGTTTGAACATCAGGAACAGAGCACAAGACTTAAATCAGCTTACTAAAATCAATAAACCCGATATAGACAAGCCCTGAAAGCCGCCGTATCGAGAGATGGTATGAATTGATGCAGGCCCCAGAGATGAAACTTTGGGAGGAATCTGCCCCCTGACATCATCTACCTAACACAACATGGAAGTCGCTAAACAGACTCTGAACTGGTGTATCGTGGTGCAAGAGGAATAAGAAATTAGGATACACAGATGATAAGACATGTGACTGTGGCACAATACAGGACCCAGACCAGCTGATAACCTGCCCCAACCTCCAGGAAACATGCAATAGGTACGACATGCTGGAGGCAAATGACAAGGCAATCTGAATTCTGGGTGCATGCTGTAAAATGTGGTGATTGGACACAAAAGTCAGTAAGTAAGTATCTAGTTGTTTTGTCAAATTACATTTTTGTTGGTTGATGTTGGTGTCTACATCATGTAGCATGTCCTTTATAGAACAACGCTCCTATCCCAGTCTGACTCGTTCCCTTGCCAAAACTCCACCCTCCGCCACAGTCATACCCAGACATTCCTGGATATCTTGGTGCCATCGCCTTCTTGGTCTACCCCTTCTTCTTTTGCCTGGCACCATACCTTCCATCACCGTTCTCGCGAGACCATTGTGTCTCTTGATGTGACCAAAGTATTTGTATTTTCTAGCCAAACTGGAATTGATAAACCAAATTTCCTCTATGCTCAACTCTTGCCGAATGTCTACATTTGTCTTTTTCTCTGTCCATGGCATTCTGAGGATCTTTCTGTAACATTTTGACTCGAAGGATTTGATTCTTTGTCTGGAAGTTTTGGTAATCGCCCATGATTCGCAGCCATAAGCTACCACAGGAAAAACACAATCTATCAAGACTTTTACTTTTATCATTTTGTTGATGCTCTGCCACAATTTCTTCAACCTCTGCATTGGTGTCAAGGCCAACAGAAAGAGAAATGGTGATAAGAGACATCCCCGCTGCACACCAGTTCAGTTCTTATCTCAAAGGGCTCCAAAGGCTGACCTCCGTGTCAGGTCAGGTCATCCCGTAACCGATGAGGTCGTTGGGGCACACATGAAGACATCCTCACAACTCCACGCCATCCCTCTCTGTCAGAAGCCGCTGCCTGTGACTTTTCTGGTCGGAGACTGGTCCATTCTTTTATGTTGTCTTCCCATCTCTTTTTGGGCCGGCCTCTTCGTCGTCTGCCATGCACCTTCCCGTGGATGATTGTGTTTGCAAGACCATTTGATCTCGATATGTGACCGTACCAAGTGAGTTTCCTTCTTTTGACAGTTGCCAAGAGATCTTCTAAAGGCCCTATTGCCGTCGTAATTCTATTTAGGATTTCCTCGTTTGTAACTCGATCTTTGTACGTGACGTTTAAAAGTCTTCGGAAACATCTCATCTCCAAGGCCTGTATCCTTCGTTGAAGGTCAGCTGTAACTGTCCATGTCTCACACGCATAGAGAAATATTGACAGGACCAGTGTACGCATTCATCTGATTTTCGTGTGTAGTGCTAACCATTTATCTTGCCAGATTTTGTTACGCCATGCAAGCGCCGCTACTGTCTGTGCTATTCTGGCTAATACTTCACATTTTAATTCTTCATCACTGACAATCGACCCAAGATATTTAAAACGGTCAACTACTTCGAGTTCTTGACCGTTTGCTTTTATCTTGCTGTTGAAGCCCGTAGCGTTGTTTGTCATTAGTTTTGTCTTTCCAGTGTTTATCTCCATACCATAGTCAAGAGCTGTTTCATCGAGCCTTCTGACCCATTCCTGGAGTTCTGCTTCTGAACCCACCAACCCGTCGATATCATCTGCAAAACGAAGGTTAGTAATCGTTCGGCCCCCTATCTTGACAGTACCAACGAGACCTCCAAGTGCCTCACTCATAATTCTTTCAAGAAATATATTGAAAAGAGTTGGAGAGAGTGTACACCCCTGTCTCACACCAACTGATGTGCGAAACCAGTCTCCTCGCCTCCCATTCACAAGAACTGCACTAGACGCCTTGTTATACAGGTGTTCAAGGACTTATATTTCATATCTTCATTTTTTCTAAATGATATTAATAAACTTCGGAGGCAGTACATAGTGCCTGAGCAACTTCCAGAGTCATTCTCCGTCTACGCTGTCAAATGCTTTTTCATAGTCAAATATTAGCGCCTAGGAAATATAAATATTTGTGTCAAAGAAACATAAGTCTAACCGTCTTAAATGTATAAATATGGGTTCAAGATGCTGAGCAGCACATGAGCTGCAGTGGTCAGTGACCCATAGCTGATTACTAGCATCAGGGCCAGCGAACCAGAGCTGCCAAGACCCTTCTACACCTCCACGAGGTGATCCTGGATAACAGGCTGCAGCAGGGCAGACGGAGAAGGGATCGAAGAGGGAATGCTAACCCGGTACTCAAAAAAAGCTTGCTGAAGTCGGATGTGTTGGACTTTAAGGTGCAAATATCACAGTCAAGCTGTAAACTACGACACAGCGCATTCCGTTCTCCGGACTACATTCTGCTACTTAAGCCATTTCAGGGTTTGGTAGCTGGAGATTGAGAACGAACGAAGCCAAGGCAAGCCAAGCTAAATGTATAAATATAATGTCTTAAAAAAGTATAAATATTGGTGTTTTAAAGCATAAATATTATTGTCTTAAAAGTATAAATATTAGTGCCTTGTGTAAATATGAGTGTTTTAAAAGTATAAATATTACTGTCATAATAGCATAAATATGTGTGTCTAACCATCTTAAAGGTGTCTTAAAAGTACAAATGTTAGTAGTTTAAAAGCATAAATGGTATTGTCTTAAAAGTATAAATGTTAGTGCTTAGAAATACAAGCTATAATAAATATTAGTATTTTAAAAGCATAAATATAAGTATCGTGATAGTATAAATATCATTGTCTTAAAAGTATGAATACTATGTCATAATAGTATATTGAGTGGATTAGTGTCTTGAAAGTACAGAAATTATTGTTTTAAAAGTATATATTATAATACATATTAAGTGTTTTAAAAAGTATAAATATAGGTGTCATAATAGTATAAATATTAGTGTCTTGAAAGTATAAATATTAGTGTCATAATAGTATAAATATTAGTATTTTAAAAGTAGGAATATTAGTGTCATAATAGCATAATTTCTGCATGGAAAGGTGCAAGGTGGACGATGAAGAGGCGGTCCCAAAAAGAGGCGGGAGGACAACATAAAAGAATAGACCAATCTAAAACCAGAAAAGGCAGCTGCCGCTGACAGACAAAGTTGTGGGGGGTTGTGGTTATGTATTAACAGGTGCCTCAATGACCTCATCGGTTACAGGATGACCTGACATGACCTGAATAGTTTAAATATTAGTGTATTAAAAGTATAAATATTAGTATCTAGTTACCTTAAAGGTATAAATGTTTCTTTCTAAAAACACTGTTTCAGGGCCTTAAAATTGTTAAATATAAAATGTTAAAATGTCACTCACTGTTGCTTGATTTGAGGTCTCGGTGTACCAACGTAAGTGGAGCTTGCTCATGCAGATAATGCATGCCGTGCGCAATCTGCAGTGCCCAATTAACTAAAATTTCTGGAGGTATTCGTTGTCCTCCTAACACTCGGTTCAGTGAACCACCAGCAGCATACTCCATTACAAGGCACAGGTTAGGAGGTTTCAAACACACACCTCGCAATGCTGCAACATTCACATGGCTAAGAAGCCAGAAGAGTTTAGCTTCTTTTCTCACATTTTCAATTGTTACGCTTATTGGTTCATCTGGGTCTTGACGTGCAGCTTTGATAGCTACAGTTTCTTGTCGCCATCTCCCTCTATATACTTTACCAAAACCACCCACTCCAATCACCTCTTCTAAATCCAGCTCTTCAAAATCAATCTCAAATGGCCTGTCTTTAGATTTAACATCAGGTGGTAATTTATCAACATTTAACTGAGAATCTTTGGCAACGAAATTGCTGGGGAAAATGCCAATCTTTCCCTCAGCTTTTCCCATCCACCATCCATCATCACCTGAATCAATGGACAAGACATGAACTTGTGTGCCCCTGTGTAACGTCAACTCGTCTTCTCTGGCTGCTTCATAATCAAAGATAGCAGTCCACAGAGGACTATGATCATTCTCATCTCGTCGACCCCGTCGATCAGCAAACCGAGACGGTTCCATCAAAACGGTCGACACACCTTTGTGTCGCATTCGATGGAATTGTATTCACAAGAACACGACACGAAATGCTCTTGGCTTCGTGCATTGTTAATCCACCCCAAAACAAGGTGGAAAGTAACGACTATCAAATAATTGCATTCCACGAATATTTCCTTCCTTAAAATATGCATGAACGGCACATTTCAGCTACAATTAAGTCACAGTTGTTAATATTATCATGATATAACTCGCGCGGTATCTCTCCATGGCCCAACAATTTTCATGTGTTGGTCAGAATATTATTTTGATATCTTTGTTGAGTTTCTGGTTTGTCTGGTCGCCATCTTGTGTACTTTGACCTTGAAAATTATAAAATTTACATTATTTTTATGTACAAGGTATCGTTATTTCTTTTAAACGAAGACACAAAATAGAAGAATAGCTTTATAATTAAAAATAATTATTTATTTACTTTTTGAGATATTTCACCCCTCGTTACGTTCTCGATTACAAGCGACAGCAGAGTTGCCAACTTGGCTTTTTAAGTCAAATTCTATAAGTTTGACTTTTGTTTCAATTGGTTCATCAGCACCATCTCTCTTGTTCTAGAATATGGAGCAATGAGTAATATCAGGGTCAGGTGAAACATACTGATCAAGACCCATTTTCGTCAACTCCACCCTCATGGGAACAGGTTGTGTTATATCAGTTGTGTCCAACGAGGTGGGGATTACGCTGTGAGCTCAATAGTGGTGATCTTACTGAAGATAGCTTTGCGTTTACATTAGACACAGGAGGACTGAGGTCTTCTTAGTGTGATCCGCTCTTCGCCAATTGATGGTCGTCCTTGTGCGGGTTCCAACTCTTCTTCGTCCTCGTTCGTTCTCAAACGCTTGTTACCAAGCCCTGAAAAGGGCTTTGCAAGTAGCAAGTTGTAGTCCGGAGAACGGAATGCGTTATGTCGCAGTTTACAGCTCGACTGCTATTTTTGCACCTTTCTACTTAACTTAACTTAACGTCTTTATACTGGTTTAGAAGACTCTGCAGAGTCTGTATACAACCAGTTCCATTTACATCACCTTCCTCTAGAATCTGTACGCATCCAATCTGTTCTTAAATGCATTGACCGTCCCAGCCTCCACCACCTCACTTGGCAATGCATTCCAAGCATTCACTACTCTCTGGCTAAAGAAATACTTCCTAATATCTAATCTGGACCTCTCCTTAGTCAACGTGTAGCTGTGCCCTCTTGTCCTTGTTGGTGGTTGTACTTTAAAAAACTTGTTATAGTCCACTTTATCCATTCCTCTGATCATCTTATACACCTGTATTAAGTCACCACGAATTCTTCTCTCTTCTAGACACTGTAGGCCAGTTCTTTTTAATCTTTCTTCATAACTGTAATTCTGGAATCCCACTATCAGCTTTGTCGCTCTTTTTTGTATTCTCTCCAGCATGTCTATATCCCCTCTCTGATAAAGACTCCACACCTGTACACAGTACTCCAATCTAGGTCTAACTAATGCTTTATACAGTTTGACTTTCACCTCCTTGCTACTATGTTTAATATTTCTTTTTATCATCCCTAACATTGCATTTGCCTTTTTTACTGCTACCTGAACTTGCTCCCTCACCTTACATGTATGATCTATTATAACCCCTAAGTCCCTTTCTTTATCTATCTTTCTAATATTGTTCTCCCCCATTCTGTAATTATGTTCCATATTGGATCTACCCATGTGCATGACTGTATATTTATCTACATTAAACTCCATTTGCCAGCTTACAGACCATTCTCGAATTTTATCTAAATCCGACCACAATATATCCACTTCTGCTTTAGATGAGACACTACTGCATAGTTTTGTGTCATCAGCAAATTTTGCAATAATGGATCCCATACATATGTCCAAATCATTTATATATATATCAAGAATAAAATTGGTCCCAAAACCGAGCCATGTGGCACTCCACTTTTCACTTCACACCACTCAGAGTACTCCTTATTTATACCCACCCTTTGCCTTCTTCCCGTTAACCAATTTTCAATCCATTTGGCAACTTCCCCACCTATTCCATGTGATTTTAATTTTCGAAATAATTTTTGATGAGGTACTCTATCAAAGGCCTTTGCAAAATCCAGATAAATAACATCCACTGGCTCCCCTTTATCTAACATTTTAGTAACCTCCTCCATGAATTCTAATAGATTTGTTAAGCATGATCTCCCTCTGGTAAACCCATGCTGACTATTTCTAATTAGATTAAATTTATCTAAATGCATTACAATGTTTTTTTTTATTATTGACTCTAACAATTCACAGACTATGCTCGTTAAGCTCACAGGTCTATAGTTTGCTGGATCTGCCTTTTTGCCCTTTTTGAATAAGGGGATCACTCCCGCATCTTTCCAATCCCGTGGAACAATCCCTTGTGCAAGTGATTGAGAACATAATATAGCCAATGGTTTTGCTAATTGGTCTCTAATTTCAAACAGCAATTTTGGATGAATACCATCTTGACCTAGACATTTATCCACTTTCAACCCCTCCAATTTTTTAAAAACCATTTCCTCTGTAATACAGATTGATCCTAATCCTGCTGTATCCATGTCTCTTTGAAAAATATCTACAGGCTCTGGGATCTTGGAGCAGTCCTCTTTTGTGTACACTGTGCCAAAGTAGTGATTGAGTAGATTTGCTGCCTCCCTATTTTCATTTATTTTTTTTCGTGTGCTGTCTATGAGAGGAACTACTTTGTTCTTTTTTTACTATCAGTCTTGATCCTCTGAGCAAGTTACCACATGATAAATCTTCTCTGCTAGTTATATTAACAGAATTTATACAGTATAATAAAACAACACCACCACCCCCCTCCCCTTAGCCTTGTCTCCAACTACCCTATCTTTCCTTAACATTGTATATCCCTCTATTTCAAGTTCACCATCTGCAATGTCCTCATATGCCCATGATTCTGTTAACCCTATTATATCTGGTTTTTCTTCCTCTACATACAGTTCAAATTCTTCTCTTTTATTTACAATGCTTCTCACATTTGCATAAAAACCTTTTAGTTTGCAATTTTGTTGTTTTTCCACTTTTTGTTTTTGCTGCATCATTTTAATGTTTGGTTTTCCACTACTTAATTCCCACTTCTCTGACCCAAACTCTCCCCTTTTACTACATCCTCTATAGCAGGTATTTTTGGGTTCTGGGTTAACTCTGTTGCAGCCTGTTATCCAGGATCACCGCGTGTAGGCGTAGAAAGGTCTTGACAGCTGTTGTTTGCTGGACCTGACGTTAGCAATCAGTTTGGGTCACTGACCGCTGCAGCTTATGCCCTGCTCAACATCAGGATCAAGTCATTTTTGTCGCGAGCGCAGATCGTCCAGTGGGGCATAGTATGTCTGTTGTGGGGTCGTGTGTGTTGTGCTTTTCTAGTGAATCTCGCCAATGAGTTGGGGGGGGGGTGGGGGGGGGTCCCTTTTTATCGTGCGGGTACCATATGGTGGGTATGGTACGCCATCTTCCGTCTTGTCTTCTAGCTACGATGTATATAGCCTGCCCAGCGGTGTTTCGAATGGTTTACGTGCTGCAGGTCCGCATGTTCAAATATGTCTCCGGTCGCAGGAGAGTCACTGTAACCCACCAGCAAAGAAACAGTGTGAAGAGTTAATTAGCTTGTTCTTCTATTTCGTTCGTTCTCAATCTCCCACCACCAAGCCCTGAAAAAGGGTTTTGCAAGTAGCAGGATGTTGTCCGGAGAACGGAATGCGTTGTATCGAGTTTACAGCTTGACTGCAACATTTGCATCTTTCGGTCCGACACATCAGACTTCAGTAGGAAATTAACTTAATACGAGTGACTTTCAACAACAGCAACATCCCATGTGTCCTTTTATGCCAGCCTTTTGCGAGAGGTGAAATTCTCTTTAATATGCTATTTGCGTGGTCGTTGTTATTTTAGAATCAATATCTCTGTAGTGTTTCTTAAACGACGTCAATCAGACGTTTTTGTTGCTTTATTAATTCTCAGACGTGTGTGTGAAACAAGACGCCGAGTAGCGCATGTTCTGCAGCGGGCAGCGACCCATAGTTGATTGCTAGCTTCAGGACCAGCAAATCAGAGCAGCCAAGGCCCTTCTACACCCCCGCGCGCAGATCCTGGATAACAAGCTTAGTCAGTTGCAAATCGCAATCTTCTTCTTCTTCTTCGTTCATCCTCAGATCAAGGTTTGCAAATATCGGAGTCAAGCTGTTCTCTGGACAACATTCTGCTACTTAAGTCCTTTTAGGGTTAGGTAGCGGGAGATTGAGAACGAACGAAGCCAAGCCAAAATCAAGGTTCTGGTTTCTCTTACAAAGGACACCGTTGTTTGTAAGGCTGTTTCATCTCCATGAAGCTTTTGTCTCATATCTGTCTCACGAGGCCAGTATTGTTCTCTCTTTTCCTGCGTGAGCGTGCAGCTTTGTAGGATGTGTTCCATGGTCATGATATGCTCTCCACATGGGCACAAGTCATCTGTCCCAATCCTCATTTTGTTGTAAAGATGACCCTTGAGTCTGGTATGCCCAGTTCTCAGTCTGAAGATGATGACTTGCTCTTCTCTAGTTAAGTTAAAGTAGATGTCTTCTTTACGGAAGTCGGGGTGTGGATCAACCCATTTTACCCTGAAGTTGGCTTTAATTATGGTCTTGGCCTCGTTATATGTGATACTCAGGTCTGTTTATGGGGATGCTCCTCCACTCTTTGCTAGACATCGCAAGCGATGGTGGCGACACCATCAGACAGTTTTTTTGTTGGTCTTGATCATGTAACTTGCGTTGTATTTGGATAATAGTGAGGTCCCAAACTACCTTGGGCCTGTGACAAGACAAAAGTCAAGACGACTGGAGGTAATTCGGGATAACAGGATACAACAGAGCCTACTGTCTAAGGAGAAGTGATCGAAGACGGAAGGCTAACCTGGTACTCAAAAAATACCTGCTGAAGTAGAATGTGTAAATATCGCAGTCAAGCTGTAAACTACGACACAGTGCATTCCGTTCTCTGGACTGCATTTTGCTACTTAAAGCCCAGTGCTTGGTAGCAGGAGTTTGAGAACGAACGAAGCCAAACCATACTTTTTTGTGTGCAAAGATTACAATATTTAGACATTTATTTTCCTGCTGCTCTTCAACATTCCGCACCTTACAACATATGTTTCTGTTTCTAAGAATCGACGTTACTGCACTCTGGGCATACCCATAGGTGTTCAGTCTCTCACAGCAAATGGTGCAGGGTCTGGATGCTGATGGTCCATGTAGCTCGCTGGTCGTACACTTTCCTGCTCCTTCCTCTCATGCGCCCTACTCCGCTCGAACCTTGTTTAATGTCGAAACTCTGCTGTCCGTGGATTGCTGCTTGATCCTTTGCGGTGTCCTCATCCAGCAGGCGGTCATTGATTGATTTCAAATTG